>JACXGM010016059.1:0-20805 GCA_016801145.1 Umbra pygmaea
CTCTGATTGTTTTACCAGTTGTCTAATTTCCTCAATTTTTGGTGGTAGACTTCTAACATTAAGATGTAGGAAATGTAAACCTTTCTTACTAAAAGTTGATTTAAAATCTGTGACATAGTCCTCCCGTATCTGGCCGTCTGCTGCCTCGCTGTTAGAAGATACTGCTGTCATGTTGTGCTGTTCGTCACTACTCCGGGGGTACAATTAAGGTACTTCATTGTCACATACACATACATGTTGCGAAATTCATTCTCTGCATTTAACCCATCCCTCAAAGGAGCAGTGGGCGGCCATTTACAGCGCCCGGGGATCAACTTTAGATCTAAGCCAGTGCTTTCATCAGGGGCACTGACTGGAGAACCTAACCTGCCTGTTTTTGATAACAGATGGCTACAGTGAGGGACCTATTTCTAGAAAAGCTGATTTTTAGAAGTTAAAGCTCAAACAGTTTTGGCACGGACCTGGACAGTATAACCAAGCACTGTAGGGTCTGTTTTCAATAGAGTGTGACTCCGCCTCCTTTAGTAATTATGTCTTGACGGTAAATATTGTAGTTAAGGATTGATACTTGTGAATTTTTTATGGATTTCTTGAGTCAGGATTCAGACACGGCTAGGATATCAGGGTTGGCTGAATGTGCAAGAGCAGTGAATAGATCCATTTTAGGAAGTAGGCTTCTGATGTTGATATGCATGAACCCAAGATTTATACTATTACAGAAGTATGTATGAGAGAGCCCCTTAGGGTTGGCGATGGCATTTTTGGCTACCGGGCCAGGATTTGGCTCAACATCTCCTAGGGGAGAAAAGTAAGGGCATTATAAGGGTGCAGTAAAATGCGTTGAAATTTGGACGTTTAGAGCGTTGGACATTGGGAATTTTTGAGCAGAGTGAAATATATTCAGTGCCCTATGGGCAGATAAGATTATAGTATGGCGAATGTTCAGGAGAGGTAAAGCTAGACATTGAGTAACAAAGAAAGAGGTAGTATCTCTAGAGGAACTAGTTAAACAAGTTAGACCAGTAAGGGTCTCTGGGAAAGTGGGGGACACACAGATGATTTATCTGAGGTATACTGAGTGGGACTGGATGATCTACAGTAAAATAGAACAATAAAAGCTAACTCAAATAACAATAAATGAGACATATTGACATGAAATAAACAGATGTTGAATAAGTGAGAAAAAAACAGGAGCATACTTATATTGTTCACACAGTTGAATGTAAAGGGATAGGCACCCCTGACAATTTTCATGATTTCAATTTATAAATAATTGGATGTTTGCATCAGCAATTTCTTTTTGATATATCAAATAACTGAAGGACACAGTAATATTTCGGTAGTGAAATGAGGTTCATTGGATTAACCGAAAATGTGCAATATGCATCAAAACGAAATTAAACAGGTGTAGGAAATGTCTTTATTAAGTCAAATTAATTTGTATTAAAAGCTATTATTCAGTCAACATTATATTATACATAATATTAAAAGTATAATATTCAATTTCTAAGACTTTTAAAAAAGTGTGTGGGGGGACCATAAGCCTGGTTGTTATACTAGCTCCCTGAGTGCCCAACACTCCCCTCATCACTAATCTTTTATGGCCTCAGCTCAAACGTTATCACAGTGTAGGGTACTCAATCAACAGTATGAACTGAAAAAAACGTTCACTAAACCGACCTTTAAATTGTGGCCATCTGTTAAAACATTTCTTATCATAAAAAGAGAGAGGACAGAAAATCAGATTTACCATCGCAAAAAAACGATCTTTCTTGGCTCTGCTCTGACCATGTTATAGGAAGACTGATACATCTCATCTGCAGAACCAGTCACGGCTAGGTGTTGTTCTATGTCTCCTGTCAGTACGCCCCACGCTAGCATACCCCCATTTGGCTGGCATCACAGAAAGTAAATTTCTGTGTTATCATGCTTTTCTCTCCATAAAACACTCCAAGTATCACACAAGAGCTTCCACCATAGTCATGATTATGTTGAATTGGTATACACATGAAATTTAATCTTTATTTTCAGACCCAAATTGCTACATCCTGCCATGCCTCTCTTGTCTTTAAAAGTCAAGTCAACAAACAGATAATACACAATTTTGAATCCCACCACGGCCCCTCTGATATGCAATCTGTCTTCCGAGCTGGTCGTGGGTGCACCTCAGCAACACTTAAGGTTCAAATGACATCATAACAGCCATTGACCAAAGACAATATTGTGCAGCTGTCTTCATCGACCTGGCCAAGGCTTTTGATTCTGTCAATCATAGTATCCTTTTTGGCAGACTTAAGGGCCTGTGTCTCTCAAATGAGTGCCACGCCTGGTTCACTAACTACTTATCTAATAGGTTTCAGTGTGTTAGGTCTGAGGGCCTGCTGTCCGGACCTCTGGCTGTCTATGGGGGTGCCTCAGGGTTCGATCCTCGGGCCGACTCTATTTTCTGTATACATCAATGACGTTGCTCTTCCTGCAGGCAACTCTCTTATCCATCTCTGGATGGGTCTGAGCTGGAATATGTCAAAAATTACAAATACCTAGGGGTCTGGCTAGACTCCTTGCTCTCCTTCCAGATCCACATAAACCATCTCCAGTCCAAGATCAAATCTAGGATTGGCTTCATATTCCGCAAAGTCCTCTTTCACCCTTACTGCCAAACAAGCCCTTGTGAAAATGACCATCCTCTCAATGCTTGACTTCGGTGGTGTTTTATACAGAACTGCTTCATTCTCTTCTCAAGAAATTGAATGTACTACACCACAGTGCCATTCGTTTTGTTACCAATGCCCCATACAACACGCACCACTGCAAACTCTACTCACTAGTTGGATGGCCCTCATTACACACCCGGTGCCTGAACTGCCAGAAGTCGTGGTGGTCGTTACAAGACCATATTAGCACTGAATGTACAGTATTGTTTTATCTGACCAAATACTTTTTATATGTTACTTTTTAACTGTATACCTGAATGTTTGTACTTTATGTGTAACTTAATGTTGCCTTGCAAGTCACGATTGCAAATGAGAACTTGTTCTCAATCGATTAACCTGGTTAAATAAAGGTGAAATAAAAAAATTGGACCACTTATTAATGTTTTAGTTTAAAAGCCAGGTCTGTGAACCTTTTATGCAGTGAAGCCTAAACTCTCATCCATAGGTATAAATGCATTTCAACAATGACATTTATTTGGATATAATTAACCTAACTGCTGCCAGCACAATGTGTTGCTGGTAGAAGAAAGGAAATTAAGTCTTGAATGCCCATCATAAAATGTTTAACTACATTGCAGTGTTAAATATCAGTGACAGCTTTAATTTTGCGAAGTAAACTCTGAGTTTGTGTTGACAGCTTGATCCTGCTGCTTGAAGAACAGTAATGAAGCCTTGAATGCCTATCACTAGGAAAGGGTGTACTGAGCTGCTGCGTAGTTTTCCTCTTTTTTTCTATTTTTTCCGTTACCTCTAAACTTGCTGGATCCTTCTCCCTTTCGCAGGTCTATATGTTCCGGGACCTTCGAATTTACAAATTAAAGCTGCATTGTGTAAGAATGGCTCCCATCTAGTGTTAAAATTGTATACGACAAGCAACTGAATGCCGTTCTAGCCCATCTGGGTATTTAGCCAGCAACCCAAACCCAGATATTATTTTTTTCTTTCAAAACAATAGCGCTTCTTTTAATTCATTGCAATAATCATTGTTAATTCGTTATACAGCCCATGAATTCTAACCAAATGCAATTGTATTGTGTAAAGAAACAATAACAGCATGTGATAGCAAAAAATAATAATTTATCAAATATGTTGTACACACAATTTGATTGAATAAATTACATTTCAAAAACATTCACTAGAGGCTGTTTTATTCAACAAAATATGAATTATAGCAAAACATGAACATGGACACTACCTATGCAATGAATTAACATTGATTATTGTAATGAATTATGAGTGCTATTTTTTTTTAATGGAAAATCCGAGTTTGTGTTGCCAGGCGAATGTTCTTGCCTACTGTATAGCTTGAGCCAGCGCTGCCATTACATGTCCTCGAGAATAGGCATGATCCTCCATATTCAACTGGCTTTGAAATCTGCTGACAGTCGTGAGTAATCTCCCCATGGCATTCGTCACGGGGCCACTAGTGTGAAAGCGTGAAAGGCGGAGCTTGAATTTCCAGGTACAGTGCCTTGCGAAAGTATTCGTCCCCCTTTAACTTTTCGACCTTTTGCCACATTTCAGGCTTAAAACATAAAGTTATGAAACTGAACATTTTTGTGAAGAATCAACAACAAGTGGGACATGATCATGAAGTGGAACGAAAAATATTGGATATTTCAAACTTTTTTGTTTTAGCTGATGTCTGGTGAGCATTCTGTTGCAAAACAGCTACCCCAAGTTTCATTGAAATAATGATTATTATTATTAGATAATAAAAACTTCTAGTCTTAAGTATACAACTTTACTATAAAAAGTATAGTAAAGTAGTAAAAAGTAATCCGCTATTTTTGTCCATTAAAACAAGCAACATCCAACACCAGTATCCAAAAATCTTGACACTACGATTTGGGAATCTGTCCATGTGTCTGAGAGCTCATTCGGGAGGTTTTTATCCCTGCAGTCAATCTCTTGGCCCACATTTGTTCTCCTTTCACTTACTTAGTCATAGAGGTTTTCTCCTAAATCTTTCATCTCTTTCTATAACAGAGATGGAATAGACATTCTTCACCTTGGTGACCTTTGGCACCAAAAGCATATTTCTTCAATCCATGATTATGGTACTAGGACTGAATGTGAACAGCAGGGCACTTGATTGATCTACACGTTTGCTCTGCCTGTCAGTCTCCTGTCTACACTGGGATATCATCAGAGCAACGCGATTGAGGGGTTGAGATTCGTATTGCCCCTTGCCACCCCAATGCTTGTCAGATTGAGTATAGTGTGTTGTCTATACTCAGCCCTTTCTTAGAGTGGGTGAGTATAGTGTGTTGTCTATACTCAGCCCTTTCTTAGAGTGGGTGAGTATAGTGTGTTGTCTATACTCAGCCCTTTCTTAGAGTGGGTGTGGATTCTTGGTGTCCCATTCGGTTGTGTGGTTCTTGGCAAAGTGGGTGTAATTGAGTCCTTGGTCCTACCTGACATTTCTTTGGCCACATCCCCAGTCCTCACTAGGTCCTGTCTCAATCATCATTAGGTCCTGTCTCAGTCTTCATTAGGTCTCTCTCAGTCTTCATTAGGTCCTGTCTTAATCCTCCTTAGTTCCTGTCTCAGTTCTCATTAGGTCCTGTCTCAGTCATCATTACTGTAGGTCCAGTTTCACTCCTTATCAGGTCCTGTCTCACTCCTTATCAGGACCTGTCTCTATCCCCCTTTACTTTGCATTTGTTTATATGGCGGGAGACTAGACATGTAAATCATCAAATTAGTCACATTTGCATATTTCCCAGCATTCCTTCGTAAGGAAATGTGGCAGATAACAACTTTTGAGTGTTCACAGCTTTCATACCACACTGACAGTCACTTCAAGATTGTATTTTTACTAATTAGACCATCCAACTGGTAAAATATCAAGCAGCTGTAATATTTTATCACCCACAACATCCAATTTAGTAAACTGCAATGGTGAAATACATACATGTTTCACAAGATTAGCTAAACTACATAGATGGGAACACTCTTCTCAGTAATGGTTGCAATAAACTCAACCACTTACAGTTTGTATTAAGTTTGAAAAGTAAAGATTATAATTATCATTTAATAATCAAACAAAGTATTCAAAACATGAATTTATAAAGCAGAACATTCATTAAAACAAACAAATCTTAAAAAGAAAGTGTGCAGAAAAGCATACCTGGCAAATGTCAACAATTGAGCAAATACGGCATACACTACAAATTATGATTTGAGTCAAGACGAAATCTTTAGGTTTGCACTTCCCAGGCAATTTAAATGTTGTCTCAATTAAAAATAATAGGTTATACAATAAACTTTTATTATTTTAACCGAATGGAATGAGAATAAACGCATTGGATGAATAACCACTTGTCATATTTTCTTCCAGTGTTCTAAAACAGTTGACCAGTAGTTTATATTTACACATGTATTAGTAATACATGTACATTGGAGCTAAGGCATGCTCATTCTAAATTTCAATGTGCCCTGTTGACTCTAAGAGGAGCTGAGTATTTGGAGCATGTCCAGGCCTACCTAGTTTGAAAACTACTAGCTGTTCAAACGTCACCTCTGTGTTGGTGATCATGTTTCTGGTGTTGGTGATCACATTTCTGCTTAATGTCTCCAGCTGTCACTCTCCAGAGCACATCTGGTTATCCCTGCCCAATCGCATACATGATTGTAAGCAAATTGTACATGGCAACAACACAGTGTTTTTTATTTAAAATGTTCATGCTCCCTGCCCTTGTTCATGAGCTCAGTTGCACTATTAATAGAAGGTGGATTTATAAAAAAATATGGGTAAAAATCATACATACAGGTATTCAAATGTCAAGCTTAATACTGTTTGTCATACAATTCCACAACTGTGGCGGGCATTGTCCTCGCAAGCAGTTGTACCCAATTCCATTTTTGTTTTCTGTATGACTAACTTGTCCTGAGAGTGAGTTTGATGACTATTGTTTCTCCAACAGATCTTTAAGATAAGATATCCTGGAATATTCCGTGTGTGAGAATTTGCACCTGTGATAAACTCAAACCTGCATGACAGACTGCATTGTTTCAGCACTTACACTGGGGCACTTACACTGGGGCACTTACACTGGGGCAAGCAAACCCACATCTTAACATTCATGAATGTGAGAATATATCTAATTTGTGACCCACTGCCAGTAAGTCTTGAACATTTATGTTTTTGAGGAGAAGAGGTTCATTGACACTGATGGAAGAGGCAGGATGAAGATTTTATATTACACAACAGAAGACAGTTTCCCTTCTGTCGTGCAATAAAAAGTCTGATTTTAGGATGTGCATTTTTTTATCCATGGGAGAACTTATGTACCTGGAACACCAGACAAACTGCTGTATTATGAATTAGTTTCAAGAGTTTGATGACACAAAACAGGAAGTAGTCCAGAACTGAGATGACAAGTGTCTGGATTAGTACCTGCAGCACTTCCTGTGTGAGGTAAGGTTACACTCTACAAATATCAGAGCATGAACCTGTAAGAAACTGTCAGAAACTTGATGTTTGCTGAGAATGACAGGGGTTTTTCCAGGTTTTTGCTCTCTTGTATGGGGAAAACTGCCAAGATTTGTCAACCATGATGGAGATGTTGTGGATTGGAGAGGAAGAATGGCTTTGTCTTATTGTGGTAAATCTTGAGTTGGGCTTCAATTCTACCAAACATTTGTTTGATGGACATGTCATGTGAGGAGATGGTGGAGCAAAGGGACTTAATAACTCTGACTGATTAGAGTCAATCAGATCTGACAGAGATAATGACAGTGTTGCTCATAGACTGCATGCTTTAGTGTTTTCAATGGAAGGACAGAACACCTGTTGGTTGTTTTTTATGTTGGAAAGTGTTTGTGTACCTGGAAAGGATGCAGCCACCTGCTATGGTCAGGGATTAGATGATGAGGGATCTGGAGAATTTAGGGTATAAATTATGTTAAAACTACATACAGTATTTATGATATTTAGTAGGCTACATTTAGTAAGTTTTTTCTCTGTGATTTTCAACTACCTTACCATTTAATCCATATAAGATTTTGGTTATGTAGAAGATTCGCATTTTCATACAAACCTGTAACATAAAAGAAGTGATCCGGTTAGCATATTCAGAAAAAAATTGCTGAAAAGGTACTACATGCATGTGATGTTTTCCACAAGTTTATTAAAATAGTCCTTAAAATGTACATCACTTCAAACAAATGTATTTAACAGATGACTAAATTGGCCAAATATATATAAAATATATAATATTTTTTGTTTTTTATATAAGGATAGAATAAACATTAGTAAAAGTTTGAAATATTATTTTTTTCTCAGCTTTTTTCATATGTTAATTTAACTATAAATTATATATTATTATTTATTTGGCTAACATCAGGACTGCAAATGATGGAATGCTAGCTTGCAAAAATATCTACTTTCTATTGGAATCCAGCCAGAGTTAAAAAAGTGAAATTGTTATTCACCCACAACCTCCTGCATTCAGGATGAATGCCTGGGTAGGGAAAAAAATATGTTTACAATACATCAATCATTTGAATTGGAGCAACCATGTTATTAACGGGTACAATAACACTTGCTTGGGTAACATCCGTCTATGTTCACCCAAATTTTTATGGGAATAATGCAGATCCAAATTGATTCTGAAACTTTTCATACAGTGTATGAATGCTGCTTTCCTTTTCAAAATTGGTTAATCATTATGTTTTTTTCTTTTATGATTTACTATATTAATAACAGGCACATGATAACCATAAAAGACAAGATGACAATGAGTAGCTCATGAAGAGTTAGAAAGTCTAGTTCATCAAAGAAATACTGTAGTCATTCACAAATGGTATCTAAATCAACTATTGCTAAGCAGAAAGTAAATATATGCACACACTTCTGTAAGTCACTCTGGGTTAAAGTATCTGCTAAAGGAAACAAAAAATAATAAGATCATAAGACTGTAAACCTAATTGTTCCAGGCTGCTACAGAGACAGGTCTGATCCCCTGACTTTGAAGTCACTTTTTTAGGTTGTGATACAGACAGTAGGATATGAAAAACATAATTATTTAAAACGTATCATACACCTTGTACACATGCAATAGATTGGAAAAATACAGTAGCACCCACCTAAATATTATATACTCCAAAATGGATAAAAGTGGCATTTTAACATTTTATAAATTAATTATTGATCAAATATGATTGAAACCCTTCAGTGCCTCACTTCCTCATGCTGTGGTTGATCCATGACAAATATTGCCATGTGAGGGACTTTTTTTCATTTTATCTTGGTTAAACAACAGCTTTCCAGAGAAGAGAACCTATGACCAGACAGGCAGCCATGCGTGTGAGCATGCAGTAAGTGGGACACACTCTCAATGTCATTCACTCTGTAAAAATGTTAAATAAGATCTGCCTATAAAAGAACTGCCAACCCATGAACCATAAAACTATAAATCATTAACTGCAATTTCGCAATTAGAGAGAAAAAACTTACATTGGCTTGTTTCAAACAGCAACATTCAAATGCATAACAGAAACATTGCTGAATTAGAGGACCTGAATTTCTAACAAGAGGGTGATATATTTTATCACCAAATATGTGGGAGGTAGAGATGGAGCTGCAGGGAATGTGTCCAGGTCAGTTCAGTTGAAATATCAAGTAGTTTTGTTGTGAAAATGCTGATTTACAGGAACCTAGTTTCTTGCACAAAATACCATAAAAAGGACATGCCAGTAATAAGTACCAGCAGATTATATTTCCGTAAATGTAGTCTGTACTTGAATTGAACTCACAGACAAAGCACAATCCTCAAATAATCTATATGCACCCAATCTATTGAAACTAATAAAATGACAACTTAACACAGTTGTATATGCAGAGCATGTAGTGGCAAGTTTCATGATTCAGACAATGTCACTTTTTCAATACGCCCACCCAACCCATTCACAGTGCACGAAGTATCAATGAAATGTGACTTGTGTTCCGGCTTCTGCAAGGAAAATGCCAAACATACATATTTTCTGTAGACAGAGAAAAATGTAATCGAAATGTGTTGCTTCAAAGGGAGTTGTATGCTGATTTTGCAGATTATTTCTTCAGAAGGCCTTAGTGCTTATAATGGATGCACTGTTAGTTTTCCCCGTACCCAACAAACCAGTTTAACGGTTTACAGTCGTAAACAGTTTTTAGGGGAAGTTGACTGGAATGATGGGATGATAATTCAAGATTCCGATGGAAAAGGAATACAACCAATGGCTTGTGTAACATATGTGAAACATGTGTAGTACCCAAATAGAATTCATGCATAGTAAATATTAGCATGAAAAAACATAATCAACTCATTTAACAAAAATCATTATTTTGGAATCTGAAACTTTATAATACATTGATTAAGATTATTAAATACATAATTAATGTATTGTATACTTCTGAAAAGATATTCTACATCTTAAGGTTTTTTCTGCCAGGCAAATTCTATTATAACAGGACTATTATAACAAATTGCTCTACCTTCCCTGTTTATTGATATACCTTAATAAAATAAACTATACATACATTTTTTTCCTGGAAATAATGTTTTTTAATTGCAATACACCACTGCCACCTAGTGCAGACCAGGGCTAACTATCAATGTCTCACTGTAATGCAGTATCTATGGAGGATTTACATTTCTAGGTCATATACCAATTGCTGCCCAGCCTGGATGGACTTACAAGAAACTACATCATATACAAAACATTGAACAAACATTATTCTATAAACAAATTACATGATTTTAATGATAAAACCTATTTTGTAAATCATTTTTATTTTACATATATTTATACAGAGAAATCAGTCTTGAGACCAAGATTTCTTTTACAGCAGAGTCCTGTGTACAGTAACATTTAAAATACAAACACATAACAGATTTCCAAATAGGAATTACATTCACCAATAAATTGTAAATCTGTCAGCTAGAAACCAAATCAGTTTAACTTTTTTTCTGCAACTCAGTCCAGGAATGAGGGGCATGGTGTAAAAAGGCAGTTTTCTTCAACTATGACTCGGGTTATTTAAGAAATCTTTAATAGCAACCATTCTAGGGAGAGAGTTTAATAACTTCTAATTTCCCAGTTTATTGTAGAACTAAGCTATATTGGCAGTTTATGCATAATAGCCTTACATACAGTACAAACAGTAAACAGTGTTTGGTCTTTTTGGAGACCAGAGAGTCCCAGCTAACAATTGAGTACAAAAGACAATAATTTGGCCAAAA
Source organism: Umbra pygmaea (assembly GCA_016801145.1). NCBI lineage: Eukaryota > Metazoa > Chordata > Actinopteri > Esociformes > Umbridae > Umbra > Umbra pygmaea. The sequence goes on from JACXGM010016059.1 coordinate 10,943, forward strand.
ACCGCATCGGTCATAGAATTAAATTAAATGCTACAGGATGAATGCACATGTAGCGGGAGTGTACTTTTTTTCGCGTTGTGTTATAGACAAAGCCGTTGCTCTTCATTCGCTATCACAGCCATTTATTCTGAAAAATAGCAAAATAGTGTTTCACAATCACATTTGTCACTATAAAGAGCTCCAGTTAGCATGAAACAGGCTACTGCAGACTGGTGATGGTGTGTAAGAATCTACCCTAAAGTCTGCTGAATAGCACCAATAGGTGGTGCTCATGTTGCAGAAAAAGCCTGTCTCATATGGAAACCCCTATTCAAATGAAGTTACTTTTTAATGGCAAGTTGGAATCATTAACTCTGCTACATTCCCCCCTACTGATCTCCACTTGACCATTCAAACAAACTTAATAATATAAAAGACCTATAAATATATTCTGAGAGAACACCATGAAACAAAAATGTATCAGGTACCAACAGCTACATACAATGGCACAATGGATAAGAGATAAAAATGTACAGTACTGTTCAGATCACAGATACCAAGTATTCCAGTCAATGACCATTCCTGAAGAACTAGGATGTTAAAGGTTTGCAAATCCTTCCAACACTCATAGGAAAACATGCCCATATACATGTAAAGCTACCAGATATCTCATAATGTACACAGTATATTCATAACCTGCCTAGATACACACTCTAATGGATCACACAGGTTCCTATACTATACAAAAAACACAGGAAAAAATCAATTTTTAAAACACATAAAATGACAAAAAGCCAAACATTAAAGCCCAGCAAGAACTTGGTGGTGCTTAAGTCTCATAACAGGTCTAACAACCCACCCAGGTCTAGTTCTCACCCCAACTATGCCATCACTAGCAGAGATGAGTGTTCTAGATCTGACTACAGAACCTACAACTGAAGACTGTAAGTCAAGTGTTGGCAAACAAGCAAGGGGTCTCAAGTCAGTCTGGTCTGCAAGACAGTCAGTAACAATAGGTAAGCCAAGCTCTTCCAGGTCAAAATGTAAGAGGAAGAGTCTAGCCTTGTCCGCCAGCGAGTGAAGTGGTCAGTTGACCTCCAATTGAAGCGGGGAGTTGAGAGACCCACATGACAGTCCTGTCTGCTGGTTCATGGTCAGGTAACACAACAGACCTCATATCATTCTCCAGCAGGGAATCACCTGAAGCTCCAGTGGTCAAATCACTGACACAAGAACTGCCATCATCAAACTTGGTAGGCATAGGCAGGAAGTTCACAGGCATTATTACATGCCTGTGGACCACTTTGTCTTGGCCTGTGGCACATTTTCTGATTTGAATGTATGTGTGTTGTTATATGTCTCCACAATAGTGAATAGATTACTCTCCCGGTGATCAGCTAATTTCCTCTTCCTGCATTCGCCTTTATTTGATCTGTCCCAATCTCCACAGCCACACCCTTGAACTTCTTGTTGGAGAAATCCGCCTGCCTCCGCTGCTGCTTTGTGGTAGAGATCTGAGCAACTTTTATGGCCTCGGCCAAGTCAAGCCTGAGGCGCTGCACATAGACATCATAATCTACCACTTGATCATCCAGAAGAGCAGATTCAAACGTTAGGTCAACTGGCAGTCGGGGGGGTTGACCAAACATTAGGTGAAATGGAGTAAACCCTGTGGTCTCATGCACTGTGGCATTATAGGAGAACGTATGATATCTCAGTAGTTGGGGCCACCTGTGCTTGGCTTTTGGGGGTAGAGCCCTTATCATACCCCCAAGGGTGCGATTGAACCTTTTAGCAGCTCCATTGCCCATGGGTTAATATGGTGTTGTATACGATTTATGGACACCAGCCACAATTATCATCTCAACGATCAGGCTGCTTTCTAATTTGGCACCCTGGTCTGAATGTATGCATTCAGGGAAGCCATACACACAGAAGAAGTTGTTCCAGAGTTGTTGAGAAACAGCCTTAGCTGATTGGTTTGTATTAGAGGCCTAAACCAGGTTGATAAAGTGGTCAGTCACAACAAGCACATCAAGGGATTTATTAGAGAAGTCTTCAGCTGACCAAAAGTCAAAGCAAACCAACTCAAGAGGTCTGGATGTTGTGATGCTGTCAAGCTGTGCTCTGGCTTCAGGCTCAGAAGGCTTGCTAAGCACACAGCGACAACAGCACCGCACATATCCTCTTATGTCTCTCTCCATTCCTTGCCAGTAAAATCTCTGCCTTGACATGTAAAGTGTCTGCCTTTTGCCTTGATGACCGGCCTAGTCATGCACACCTCTGAGGACATTCCCTTTCAGTACAGAGAGCATGACATACTGGTAAGTCTTCCTCTTTGTAACAGTATCCCTTGAGACACGATAGAACACTCCTGTCTTGATTGTATGACTTTTCCAATGCCTGAGGAGCCTCAGAGCATCAACCGGCTTATGTGAACACTCTCGTCTTGACGGCCGCCGCTGGCGTTCCACAAACTGAAGCACACGGCTAAAACATGGGTCTGCACGCTGCAAAGATATCAACTGGCTGGATGGACTGCATATTTGGACACTTTTCTTGGTCCAAAGAGCACTTTAGGACAGCAGATACCGCCTCTTGGGAGATGGATGGCTTCCAGGGTCCTGCCACAACATTTTGTGAGGCCACACTCAAGCAATGCGGAATCTGTAGCACGGCTTGTGGTTTGCAGAACTGCAGAAAATCATCCTGCACACATTCAGGGTTCAAGGTGTTTGCCTTTTCCATCAGCGCACCATAAGGAACCTTTGTGAGCAACCACATTCTTAGGGCCTAGAATGTATCTTATTTTGAAGTCAGAAGGACTGAAATTCGCCACCCACCTCTGTTCGCAGGCGTCAAGCTTTGGCTTATTAAGATTGTAGGTCAGAGGGTTATTGTCAGTTCACACGATGAGTGTATGGCCTCTCAACCTGTGGCGGAATTTATCACAAATGGCCCATTTGAGCGTCAAGAACTCCAACCTGTGTGCCGGGTAGCAGGACTGGGCGTAGGTGAGAGATTTGCTGGTGAACACGCTACTTCATCACTCTCAGACAGTTGAGATAGCACAGCACCAAGGCCATTAGAGGAGGCATCAACGGACAGCAGGAAAGGCCTACTGAAGTCCAGCATGGCATTATCAAACAGAACCTGTTTAAGCCACCGGAACGCTTCACTGTATTCTGGCATCCAGTCAGCAGAAGTGAGTTTCCTGGTCACAGGTGGCCCCCTTTTTTTCTTACTGTATGGTGGCTTCTTCACTCCAGAGGTCAGGACAAAGAGGGGCTTGCTGATGCTTGGAGTAACCCTTGAAGAACTGCTGGTAAAACCCAACCATGCCAAGGAATGATCTAATCTTGAAGGGAGATGGGATGTTGTTGTTCTCGTCAATCAGGTCCCTCTCACACAGTTCAACAATGGCCCTGACCTTCTGTGGGTTAGTGGAGATGCCATCTTTGTTCACAAAGTGGCCCAGGAACTTCACAGAATCCTGCATGAGGTGGCATGTTTTCAGAGCCAACTTTAGATTGTGCATATTCAATGTCTCAAATACCATCTCCAGTCTTTGCAGTGCCAGCTGTGCTTTATGAGCAAACACAAGGATGTCGTCCAAATAGCAAAGGAGGCTTAAGAAGTTTTGATCTCCAAAGAGGACCATCATCATCCTTATAAAGGTGGGGTGGTGGTTACAGAGTCCCTGAGGGAGCCTGTTGTATTCAAACAGCCAGTGAACGCAGTGAACGTTTTGTCCTCTTCATGAACTTCCATATTGTAGAAGCCAGACATCAAATCCATGGTCGAAAAAAAGCACTCCCTCCAAGAGCAGCCAAAGCATCAGCCTGTTGAGGCAGGAGGTGCACATCTTTGATGGTTCAGTCATCCGCCAGCAAAAATCCATGCAAAGCTGCAGGTCAACATTCTTCTTCCAAGCTTGCGATGTATACTCACTTGCAGATTTTCTTATGATGTCCCGCTCCTACATTTCATTCAAAGCTGTCCAGAGCTTGTCATAGTGGGAGGGAGATTGATGACGATACGGCAGCCTAAAGGGTCTGCTATCACTCAGATGGATGCGATGAACAAATCCTTCAGCCTATCCAAGCTGTGATGGGAGAATATGGATTTGTACTTGGTTAGCAGATTGACCAACTTTGCTTTCCAGAAAGAAGACAGGTGAGTCCAGTCAATGTCAATAACCTGCAGACCTAAGTCATGAAGAACTGTTCTGGTAGGCCTGGACATTGAACGTTCAGAGTCAACAGTCAAGCTCTTCTTGCTACTGGTGTCAGTCAGTTGAACAGTCCTGGGTACATTTCATTTTACAATGTCAGTCTGGTTATTCACGTACAGGCAGTCATTGTCAAAGTCCTTAAGTGCTACACAGAGAGAAACTTCAGCAATCTTGCAGTTGCACCTTAGAGTCACAGGCTTATGGGAAGGGTTAATAACTCTCACAAGAACCCATCCGTCACCCCATATACCCCTTTTTGACCAAAGCTGACTCTGGTTCTAAACTGGTGCTGGTACACAGTTGGTTCAACTTGCGAATCTTCTCAGACCCTGTTTGTTTTTCCACATACTAGAAAGCCCGGAGAACAACGTTGTTACGTCACTGTGTACGTCGCCATGCAAGGGCTTATCCGTTAAAGTGCTGCACGTTGACATACATCACGGTTTGGGTTATTTATCCATCTAGCGCCAGACCCCTTTTTTCATATTTTTTAAATATCAAGAAATAGTATACAGTTTGACAGATATATTATAAGTGGGTCTTATAATATGAAATAGCCTACTTCTCTATGCAAACAGTTGTTTGAATCAGACTTACAAGTTGCCTTCTATTATTGTTCTGGCCTATCGTTTTATTTATATTTTCTGTAAATTGTTGAGGCATAAAGCCCACAATTGTTTTCCTATACATAGCTTGAATCCCCTCCCCCCTTTTCATAAATATTTGTGCAAATCATCTTCTGAACGGTTGTGGAAACATATTTGTAACGTCCAGCCCAGGGTGGGCTGGTGTACATGGACTGAGCTTGGACTCATTTAGATATATTTGTTATTTTGTTTATTTTCAGTGCTTTGCATTGTGTTTTAGTTTCTGTTAAAAGTGTGGTATGTCCCTTTAATTTCTCCAAAATCTCTCTCTTGTCTACTTCCTGTATACTGTGTAAGGCTTTAGTTAGGCTAGGCTGGTACTGGTAGATCTGATTATATATTGTGTTCAGCTATGTTCATTTGGGTAGGTAGATTTCTCTATAAATGCCTGTTTATACAAAAGGGAGATGTCGGTCATTAATTATACATCACGAGGATATCCGTGTACTACGTGAGAATGCTATCCAGGAGCTACGCACTGCTAAAACGATATGTGAAAAGTGAGTCCTTGATGTTGGGAGGTTTATGTTTACGATATATATCGATATATGTATGTTTGTCCGCGTCCACGCCACGTTAAGAGCGTGTCTATATTAGGTAACTATATATATTGATTCTAAATTGTTGTGCTACTCGCTTCAAGTGTACCCTGCAATCGGCTAGCCCAGTGTTTGTATGTTCTCGGACATTTCTACATTAAATTATCGATTCAACAACAAATCTATCTGCCTGTGAGTCTCCTTCTCTACATCACACCATACTATTGTGACAATATTAATGGCTTGCACCTACATAGATCTCTGCCAGTATTCATCATGTTTTGTTCTAACTTGTTCTAACAAGCAAAGCAATTATAAGCAATTAAAACGCAAGAAGAAAGGAACACAATCACATAAAACAGTCAGTAATAACATTTTCTTCAAGTAAACGTCTAAAATGCCCTAATGGCACAAATTCCTCCAGCTTAAAATGTAACTCATTCCATATGTGAGCTGCAAAGGAACTTAAAACAGACCTTTCCAGTTCAATGGAGACCTTAGGGATCTCTAGCGAAAGTCATCCCTGAGTTGAGTTAAAAGTGAATGAATAAAAGGTGGTAGTTTGTGTGAAAGAGCTTTTTAAACAAGAATTGCAAAATTAATTTCACGGCAGGATGTTGAAGACAGCCAGTTTACTTTCTGAAAAAGGATGGACTTTTAACATACAGCACCAAGAGGTACCAAGAGGTTTTAACACAGAAGCAGAGGCATGCATTTATATGGTGTCTCCATAATCAATGACAGTTAAAACATTTGATTCAACTATTTGTTTTCTATTGTTTAGTGTCCAACAAGACTTGCTTCTAAAAAAGAAACCTACTTTAACACATTGTTTTTTAACCAAATCATCAACATGCATTTTAAAGGAAAGCATATCATCAATCCAGATGCCCAAATATTTATATGCATGAACACGGTCAATAGGGGCACCATCCAATGTGCAAATACATAAATGATCACATCTTCAATTGTGCATTTGAAAAAAGCATGCACTTGGTTTTGCCTGTATTAACAAAAGCTCCAGACCATGGAGCGTTGTGCCGGTCATGTTTCAGACACAAACAGTTATCGTCTGATCCAACCACAAATTACTAATGTTTTGTAGAAAAAGGGGAGATATCCAAGAAGGAGTTTGACTTCCTGACGTTCAACCATCCAATTGTGGCAGTGTTTTATACACTTCACAAAATACACAAACGCCTTGACCATCCACCAGGAAGGCCCATAGTCTCATCCACAGGTTTCCTAACTGAGAAGATTTCCACATATGTGGAATTCTTTCTCAAACCACACATCATCGCCTTACCAGCCTATGTGAGAGACTCCATGGACATGATTACTACATTGAATTCAATGGAAGCAATTAAAAGAGATATTATCATAGTTACCTTTGATGTGGATAGCCTCTATACATGCATTCCCCATCACGGGGGACTAGAACCCTTTCCGTTATGACCCAACAAGCTCCTGGGGCACTCCCGAGTATCACCTGTATACAAGAATTGGCTGAATTGGTACTCACCAATAACTATCTAATGTTTCAAAACGATTTCTATTTACAAACAAGAGGCACAGCAATGAGCACCATGGCTCCCAATTACGCCAAACTGTTCATGGGACTTTTTGAACGAAAAAAAGATTTTCTGTGAGATGAATCCATTTGCTAAGAACATTAAGCTATGGCACCGAATGTGGATGATGTTTTGGTAATTTTTTCTGGGGAAAAACAACAATTGTTTAATTTTTATAACTATTTAACACAAGTAATGGCTTCCTGAAATTTACCATGAGTCACGATAGAAAACAATTTCATCTTCTTGACATCCTAATTATTAGAACTTAAAATAGTTTTAAAACAGACCCTTGCAGTAAACCTACGGACAAAAATACATGGTTACACTTTATTTGGAGAGTCCGAAATTCCATCTGTAGGTGCTCTACAGACAGTTTGTTGATGATATGACTATCAATAAACTATCAACAAACTATCTGTTGATATGCAACTCATTTTGTAGTTTAAGGGTAGGGGTAAGTTTAGAATATGTTTTAGGGTTAGGATTAGGAATAGGGTTAGTAGATAGTTTGTTAAAATGTTGTGGATCCTCTGCAGATAATCTGTAGAGCATCTACAGATAAACGTTTTGGACTCTCAAAATAAAGTATAACCAATTACACTACTACAGGAGGACAGTTTCCATTCTGTACCCCTAAAGAGTCAACCTATTAGTCAATTTAGTCACATATGCAGATATAGCATACAATACACATTTAAAAAACACTGTGATCATCTAAAACAGAGGTTTAAACAAAGGGTTTACCTGGACAAATGGCTGGATAAAGCCTCTGAAAATTCAGCATTATTGTCACGGATAAGGTGTGGTGTAGATGAAGAGAGACCAGGCAGGTGTAAATGGTTTGTGGTTTTTATGAAGAGAGTTCAGGATGGTACAAACTGAAGCAATGGTGTAAAATTATAGAAAGTATAATTAAAATTAAATGGAGAGTGTTATATAAGCCATTTCCTATTAATTAGTTTGTATTTATCTGTATAAGTGTATATAGATGTACATATGTAGACTGATTATATTTATGACAGTCTTTATTGTGTCAACCGGGGATTAACGTATACACTTGGGTTTATTAGGGGTGTGTCAGAATTCCATTTGGGGGATAATAGAGTGTTGTAATTGACATGTGTCTCATGTCTCTGTCTACAGTATGTAGGGTTGTGGCACACAACAGCAACAAGACCTGACAAAGATTTTTGTAGATCAAAACATTGTCATTTTAAAGTGAAATAAAGTTACTGTATGTGGTGGAGCATACACATGTGTGCGGGTTCTCTTCTTTTACCTGATATATTCATAGACCTGCACCCGATTTAAGATGTGCATTTGATCTAACCCTATCTCTTAAAGGAGAACTGGACACGAGAAATTGGTGGGGAGAAAAAAAATATATATTTGTGCATATTCTAAATTTGACCAGTATTTTTTCATTGGCTATTTTAATTGTCTTTATGTTGACAAAAAGTTAACCTTCTCTTCACATGCAATTGTATAAGATGTTCCAGATCTACCTCACCTTGTGTGTGCGCTCAGTGAAGGTGTACAATTTGTGGAAAAGTTTGCATGTGAAGGAGCTGCACTCAGGTCAGCAAAGTGGACTAATGGTATCGGCCGGGTGTCGAAAAAGGACACTGGTGCTAATCCCCCATCTCTCAATGTTCAAGCTCTGTCATTCTGTCTGTGAACAAGGCAGTGAACCCAAATTGATCATCTTCCCACTGTATCATTCCCACTAGATGGTTGCTGCAATTTTTTTTTTAATCAACTGCATGGTTAATCAACATAAAAAAACAATAATAATCGGTGCAATTACATATTGTTATCAAAGTGATATGTAACAAAGAATCATTATGTTGCTAGGTGCACTTCTTGCGCCCTCTGCTGGTGGAAGGGGGAACAAGCACAGGACCACACAGGGAGAGATGCTGAACGATGACAAACGCGAATACTAAGAACGGGCGGAAAATGACAGGCCTACCGGAAAACTGTCCCAAAGAAGGACTTTGCCAGAAAACTGCTGTGCCACAGGATGAGTTCTCCAGAAGAGGACTGGGCCAGAGGAAAACTGGTCCAGAGAAAAACTGTTCCCAAAAAGGACTAGGCGAGAGGAGGACTGGTCCAGAGGAGGACTGGTTCAGAAGAGCACTGGGCCAGAGGAAAACTAGGGCAGAGGATGACTAAGGCAGAGGAGGACTGGTTCAGAAGAAGACTGGTCTAGAGGAGGACTGGTCCAGCAGAGGACTGGTTCAGAAGAGCACTGGGCCAGATGATGACTAGGGCAGATGATGACTAGGGCAGAGGATGACTAGGGCAGAGGAGGACTGGGCCAGAGGATGACTAGGGCAGACGATGACTAGGGCAGAGGAGGACTGGGCCAGAGGAGGACTGGGCCAGAGGAGGACTGGGCCAAAGGAGGACTGGGCCAGAGGAGGACTGTGCCAAAGGAGGGCCAGAGGAGGACTGTGCCAAAGGAGGACTGGGCCAGCAGTAAATCTCTAACAAATGTCTATATGATGTATCCTCTCTGCTTGTCCGTACTTGAGAACATCTTACCAATCTTTTGGAAGCAGTGGGCACTCAAGGCCTTCAGGTCACCAAATACCTCATAAAAAACTAGCAGGGGTGTCGTCATTATGCCAAACAAAAGGTTTCAGCTTATGGAGGACCAAGTCTGACAAAATAGGAGGACTGGGCCAGCATCACTTTTCTAAGTAAGGTGCTTGAGAAAGCAGTTTTTCACCAACTGAGCACATTTCTAAATGACAACAACATTTTAGAAAAGTTTCAGTCAGGTTTTAGAGCAAATCATAGTACAGAAACAGCCCTGACCAAAATAGTAAACGATCTAAGAATTAGCATGGATGCAAACAAAGTCTCTGTGCTAGTCCTCCTAGAC
>JACXGM010016060.1:0-12532 GCA_016801145.1 Umbra pygmaea
AACACAAGTATGTACACCAATGAACACATGCGTATGTACATAAATGAACACGAGTATGTACATCAAGGAACACATGAGTATGTACATGAAGGAACACATGAGTTTGTACACGAATGAACACATGAGTATGTACACGAATGAACAGATGAGTATGTACACGAATGAACAAATGAGTATGTAAATGAATGATAACGAGTATGTACACAAATGAACACATTAGTATGTACACCAATGAACACATGAATATGTACACCAATGAACACAAGTATGTACACCAATGAACACATGAGTATGTACACCAATGAACACATGAGTATGTACACCAATGAACACAAGTATGTACACCAATGAACACATGAGTATGTACACCAATGAACACATGAGTACATACACCAATGAACACAAGTATGTACACCAATGAACACATGAGTATGTACACCAATGAACACATGAGTATATACACCAGTGAACACCTAAAGGTCCCCACATGTTAATATAGACATTTACGCAAACACACACACACACAGACACTCAAACACACACACACACACACACACACACACACACACACACACACACACACACACACACACACACACACACACACACACACACACACACACACACACACACACACACACACACACACACACACACACACACACAAACACAGGGTAGGTATCACACAACAGATAAACAGATAAAACAAATAGCCACTGCCACTCCTTCCTGCCAGCCATATGCGGGTCACAGATGGGCTACGTCTCCACTGCAGTCTCGTCAGTGTCTGTGATGTGGGAATGACTCATTGTTTGGATGTTGGCACCTTTTCCAGTTTACACAGCTAGCTATGGATTCACAGTGTGAATGTGTTGCCCTAATCTCACGTAAACTCTCTCTGGATCTAGGAAACAACTGGCCACTGATTTGGAGGCCACCATTTTTATTTTACATTTGAATCTACATTAAATTTTACTACGTTGTCATTAGCAACAATTGCTTGGCACTTGGTTCTCAAGGCAGCATGGTAGAAAGTAGTACTCGACATAATCTGAATCTACTGGTCATTCTAGGGGAATATTTTGATGTTTAACGAATTCTATCATGTTTTGAAGTAGAATGCAGTTATTTTTTGTATACATTTTTTGATCTCATAATATGTTTTTAATAATGTAGACCATGTTAGAATGTTGACAGATATGTTATCTGTGGTCATATAGCATTTTTTTTTTAAATGTTTTTAGCAATGGAAATAATTTCAATAAAACAGATTGTCCTCTTGATGATGCAAATGTTTTGACCTGATTTAGCTAAATGTATTCCATAAAAATTGTCCCTGGCTTCCTTCCGTTCCAAATTATAAAAATGCATAGTTGAGCGAATAGTGAAAAGTTCAAAGTTCATTCACGAGACTTCAGAAGCCTGCTATTATCTTGGCTGATTATATAAAGGAAATTCTTCCACCCTAAATAGCCTTGTGACGGCAGCTATTAGATAACCACACATTTCCTGGGTGGTCTCCGATACAGTAGGCTAACCTGCACCACAGATATGAGCGTGTCACTGCCTGCCAGTGTATTATTGTCCTTTGGCCACAGAATCGGTTATTCTCGCTGTGCCTCCTTGACCATATTCCAAAATGGCCACTTTTATCATCGTAGCAGAAATCCCCTATCTCCTTCTTCCAGGCATAGGCCAATAATTTACAGTGCATCTAAAACAGACGTGAAAGGTGACTCTCTTCACGTTTCAAAGCATTCAGGTTTCTGTGTTTCCCTCAACTTCCTCCCTGCTCCAACCAACACTAACCAACTGGTCAGACACACTGGTCTATAAACCCAGACACACTGGTCTATAAATTAACATGTTTAAGTGTGCTAGGATATTAAGCATGTGTTCTTTTGACTCTGTGAGAACATGAATGACTGGGAGAAAGAGAGAGAGAAGAATTGACAGATCATTATATAGTACTATGTTCTGCTCTAATGTCAACATGGAGCACAGCTTGTGTTCTACCTTCAATCAAGCAGTGTTGGAGAAGCTACTCTGAAACTGTAGTTTAACAAGCTACAAGCTAGTTGTAAGTTATTGTAGTTAAACTACAGTCAAGCTACCCTTTTTGAAAAGTAGTTAGCTACACTACAAGTTACTATAAAAACTAGCTAGCTACATTGAAACTACTTTGATTTTTTTTTACGTTTTAACGTTTGTTAAATGTATATTATAAATAACTGAAAAACTGTCTGAGGAATGTATTAAGTAGCCTAAAAATATTTTCTGTTTAACACAATGCAATACAATTATGATTTCAAAGAGTATTGTTTTATTACACACAATGCTGCCATGTCTTGCTCCATCATGAATAATATAGCATGGGTATGTTGAACTTGAATTATGTGAATATGTGTGAATAAAAAAAAAAAAAAAAAAAAAAAAATGTTCAACCCACTTCTGTACGTCAGTGAACCGTAAGCCACAAGACGTGTGATTAAACAACAGGTGGCGATAATGCACACATTTTGTTTGTAATCTAATAAGAAGAAGCTGTGTTGCTTCATTCACGAAAGGTTCATGACACAATGTAGCTTTTGCTCACGCTACACAGGTACTTGCTGCAAAAAGTAGTTAGCTACTGGAAAAGCTACTCTGTTTAAAAGCAACTGAGCTACTGCCAAGCTACTGAAAAATATAGTTAAGTTAGTAGCTTCGCTACTTGTAGTTAACTACTCCCCAACACTGCAATCAAGTATAGCACAAGGGAAGTGCCTGGCTGGTCATTCACATTGTATGCAGGCATTTGGGCCTGTGGCTTTGAAGGGTTAAGGAGAGGGAGATGTGGACTGGGCTGGGTTCTACCGAAGGGGGCCAGAGCAGACGGGCAGTATCCTGGGTTCTACTGAGTGTTAGAGGCTGTGTCATTAGTCAGAGGGAGATTCCCGTCCATTTCTGCTCCTGAAAAAGACAATCAGGTTCAGGTGGAAGAAAATTACTGGATAGCTTTTTCTTTGTTGATAAGGAATGTCTCGGCTGGACATCAACTGTAGTGAATGGGGTACATTTCTTATGACTTAGCAGGTGTTAGCTCTATATAGAACGGGGGTTATAGAGGAAATTGGATTTTGTTTTGGGGGGTGAGCTGACTTTAGCATTTATCCCTTCAGGGATGATTTACAGGTATGATTCATCCGGCCAGTTGATGTCTCCAGCCAGAACTCGCTTGTTTCCAAAACTAACTTCATGCATCGCTTGAGAGATGTGCAGTTTCATTGGGAGTGACCGATTGGTCCACAGTTTCATTGGGAGTGACCGATTGGTCCACAGTTTCATTGGGAGTGACCGATTGGTCCACAGTGTGATTATGTGGCAGCCAGTTCTCATCATGCATGAGAAACAATTCAGAAGCCCGATTGTGCTTATTTTTACACAATGTGATAAAATACAACAATTTTGCCTTTCCTGCCTCCGTTAATCTAATATGAACAAATATTCCCTCAGGATTCAGATGCTTCCAGAGCGATGTTATTTTGCGGTGGTATTTTCTTAAAATACATTTAACCTGTAATCACCACAGGCTGTGTGAATGACGGATTCACTCATTGACACTGTTTTGGTAATTGAGCTTGAATTCAAAAGGGGTTGCCTTTGAATATTGAGACTGTTTTTATCATGCTGGAACTATTCATTGAATAGGATCAAGAATGGCTTGTGGTGGCATTGATGATAGTATTCAAATTGGGCTGAATTGCGGTGTTCCGATGACGGTGGTGGCCATTTTGTGCGGACTGCATTGTGATGTTGTTTTTTTCCCAATGACTGATGTGGTTCCTATTGTGTGGCCAGCATTGACACAACGCCAGTTCAGCCACAGCATCCAATTAAGAAATGTAAGTCTTTGCTGGCAGCTTACTGCTTATTGTCACTAATGACTTATCTGTTTTTACGACTTAAGTTTATCTCTCCAGCTTCTTACAAGATGAGTAATATTGTTACTGTAGATATGTTAATAGATGGGCTACCAACTGCATTTATATGATGTATCTTTATCGTGGCACACAGTACTCTCCAGAAATGTGGGTTGGTAAAAAAAGAATTGCAGTGGGCTTTGCTAACCTGCTCAGGCTTGATAGATAAAAGCATGGCTAAAATGCCAGGCCAGAAACACAGGCTGAGCCATTACTGGAGGCTGGTGGGGTCAAAGTGTTGTTAGTACTTTATTCTCACTTCTGACGATGAATCGTTCCTTTTTCAAAGCCTCCGAGGGTATTTGCTGCTGCAGTTGTTGCTGCCTTCGCTTCTGAAAGTAGTTCAACAAATCCTACAACAATGGAAGTCGAAGGGCTTTCAAGGTGTCTTCTTTTTGAAAGTGTCTTTTTAGAAGTTGTGCTTTTAAGCCTACGCTGTCACTCACTGTGAATGTAGGTCATGTGGAAAAACAAATAGGTTGACCGAGAAAAAGGCTGTAGGATGTTAACACATAGACACACTCAAGTTCAAGTTAATGTTCTGTATTAGTCAGATAGACAGGATATCCGAGGCAGACCACACAACAACATTTTGTCCTGTCAGGTGTCTGCTCTCAAATGCTCTCTCATCCGTTCTGCCAGAGTCTAAGCCCTGGCTAAGGCATATAATCCAAAACCCATAGAATAGATACCGCTGGGCACATTGGAATACTAATTTGTTTGTGGGTGTGAATTGGAAGGAAAATGCCACATTTGCTTCCATTTGGTTATGGTTGATTGTGTCAGTGGCTTGGGATGGGAAGTGGATGGAATTTGGCCACTTACATGTACCGGTACATCCTGGCAATGAGTCAAGAAAATCTTTCCAAAAATATCTCTGTTTTTGCTGACTGGAGATACAAATCAACAATAGCAAATCATATCATTCTAAACACTAGATGTAAATTGCAGTCCTAACTTGTTGACAAGTGTTAAGTGGGTGTAATCATGACTGTGACGAGAACCAAGAGAGGATGAACGAACGTGAACATTCACATGAAAGGAGGAGAAACAGAACAAGTTGAGTGAGATTGTTTTGACACAAAAGGCAAATCAACGCCAGCGTTCTTGTCCTATTGATCACAGACCATTGTGTAACATCATTGTTGGATGTAATTGAGCGGATGGCAGGCAGCTATGCCCATCGAGCTGAACTGGAAAAAGGCAGATGGCTGATCTGTTCTAGATGTGTTGATAGACCAGCCGTTGGCATAAAGGACAGCTGCACGGGACACAGGGCACAGGGTAATCCTAAACCTGACGGCCTCAACGCTTTTAGCCCACAGTTTGCCGTTGACTAGACTTGGCTGAATGTCACGGCCGAACCACGAGTCCATGGTGAGATGAAACCATCCAATCAATATTCAGGGTCCCCAAGGTCTTTGAGACCGTAACGCCTTTGGATTTTGTATCGCCACACAACGATCACCTGAAAAGAGAATATATAGGAAGAAAGCATCAATGCCAGGCTTTGTCCTGGAGGATATCAGGACTGTGTTATCAGTCCAATCTATATTGAGCCCTAAATACTAAATGGACCAAAGCCTTCTGGTCTTAGGATAAGATAAGGTATTGCTGCATTCGGGTTAAGGTTCTGGTCTTCCAGATTGGCTGCAATATAAAAAAGACAAAGCAGGTCTAACTTCATTGGGTACGAGTTTGTGTCTTTCATATTCTGAGTAGGAATAGTGTGCCTCAGCCTACATCATTCTGCAGTAGCCTAATGGTTGGTAGCATGCGAACAGATTTAACATTCTGTCTATTACCATAACTACAATTTGTTTACTAATTTAAATTGCATTTAAATTTTTTAAATGATTTAAACTTGATTAACACAAAATTTGCCATAATTAAAACAAAACATCATGTCCTACCAAATATTTCCATGGATGCCTATTTCATGTAGCTGCCAGATAATTTTACGTTGTGACTAGTATAAATAACACACATGATCTGTACATAGCAAATTGTTGTTTTAGGTTTTTACTGAAGCCAAGGCAAATACATTGAATTCATGTGTCATCTACACCCATAATGTAATATTAAGGGCATCCATTACCACTAATGCAGACAAACCAATGTAATGACCCATAAATATGTCCTAAAATGGAAGAATATCTGCTTGAGAAAGAGATTTCTGCCATTTCTCACTTCAATTACTACTTGCTTTTTTAGCATTGGAATATAGGGTGGGGGTTTAGCCCTTGAAGCTACAAGGTATCTAGCGGAAAGGTGTTTGGGAATGATTCACTAATTAACAGTAGAGTTTGCTAAAGTTCTTAATGTGAAAATGTCAATTACAACTATGAGCAGTTTTCAATCAAGCAAGCCTTGGAAGTCCCATTAAGACAACATTGCATTTGTAACATTTGTCTTTTATCCTTAATCTATCATACTTTAAGTTATTGCATTCCTGTCATGGTAAATATATTTACTGGGTGCTCAAAATGATAAACGACTTAGTTATAGTCACAGCAAGACACAACCATTATTCAAAAAAGCCATGTACTGTACGTCACATTAAAAGAAACCAAGAGAACAATACAAGTGAAAAACTTTAATAATGAAATCTAAACAGGAAAATGACAAGCTGGTAATGTGCTATACAGTCCTTGTTTTAATCTGGTTCTTTTTAAGTCAAACAAACCCAGGTTTTCTTGTTGTTGAAACGACCAGCCCTGAGAGGGCTGGCGTTAACATATGAACTGAGAGATGGACTCTTTATATATATATATGTATATATCTTGTTTAGATGGATGTCTTTGTGTTTCTCTTGTATATGCCAGTGCCTATGCACTGTGGGTTTATTTAATGGAATATGCTGTGTAGCACCTTCCTCTCGTTCACCTTGGTACTGGTTAGGAACCGAGTTGATCTAATCAACTAATCACTGTCAGCAGGTTAGCTCGGTTCCTATATTAGTCCAGCTGAATGAGAGGAGGGTGCGGTTCATTAGTACATTGTCACTATGTTATGAAGGATGTCCAGGGAGCGAATCACGATGTAAGTTGTGAGAAGAGTGTGGCGTAGTTTTGAGTTTAGGCCTACGTTCTATATATATATCTTGGTTAAGACAGCTACAGAGTGTAGTGTATAGATGTAATCGTTGTGCCTCCTGTTAAATGCATTTGAGTTATGCGTACGCCCTGCATCTGTCCTTGTTGCTCGATAAAGGATGAGTATTGTGTATATATATCTTATTATCATTGTGCACTCGCTACGTTGGTTCACCTGCAACTATCGCTGTATTGTGTAGCTTCCTGGAACGTCATATTGAACATTAAATCTACAACCATCTATTGCCTGCTTGGTCTCTCTCTCCTCCAAACACCACCAAAGTTGTGACAGTTGTCATTTAAATGTGTGTGCTTCAGGTAAAATAGAAGTTATAGTCAAGTTTGGAGGTGAAAACTAATTCAGAATCACTGCTAATTAATTACCGTATGGTTTCTGTCTGGCTGCAAACTGAGAATATTGGGTGCAGAGTGTTGATTAATTGTATTTAGTCAGTGATATGGGGATAAAAACAGAACCTGAAGTGTAATGTATTGAAGGATGGGGAAAGATATGGTATCCCAATAAAATGAGTCCTCATTAATGCAATGGATCAGTCAATTTCCACATTTGCTCATATCCATCATGACATACAATGAGTGGAACATGCTATACTAAGCATGACTGTATTCCTTGTTTCATTCATGATCTATCTGTCCCATATAAAGGTACAGTCTTGTCTTAACGGGGTCAGATAACCACCGATTGTGTTAATCGTATTCTTTTATCACCAGTGAGCAACTAAGCAGCTTTGACAACTGAAACACCATATTTGAAACCTTCCAGTTCACACTTTGGACCAGGCATGAAAAACCTTCTAGGGTCAACACGAACTGCCATTTCCCCCAAAAGGATAAAAGGTTCAATTACGAGCGAACGACTCCTGTCAGATGCATGAATAGTAATCATTCATAGAAGGGACTGAGGTAATGTAGGCTGATGCAGACTAAGTCCACTCAGGGCGGTGGCTGTGTATTCTGTATCATATCAGATACAGCTACGGTGTTAGAGTCAATAAGGAAGCAGCAAGGAGTCGACTTTGGGCAGTGATCTTCAAGGATGATTACGCTGTGTGTGAGTGAGTGACTGCACCAGCCGATGCTCAACCCTGCCCTGAAGCAAGTGCTCAAGGGTGACTGAGAAAACCTGCATAATAGGAGGAATTCATCATCGCTCCTATTGCCATATGTTCTACTTTCTCTTGCAATCTGCTTTCTGTCAAATACTTGAGGAATTCGTTTCCGTTACTAGCATTGCTAGAAACAGTTGAGGCAGACCCAATCTGAAATGTTGTGCCCCTTACTAAATAATAGATACAATGATGTAATAGCCAGTATCAGTCGCTTGTAGGACTTTTAGCTATTGAAAAGTGTTCTCCAGGCAGATCTGCCCTAGGAGGCAAAAGTCATTCTATTGGTTGATTCAAAACTGAGGGCGGACCTTTACATAACATTGGAAATGTGCACATGAGCTGGGTTTTCTCTGTTTTTAATCATATCTAACCGTAGCCCTACCTTAACCCTAACCTTAACCATACTGTAGTGTTAAAATGTAATCCTGTGGTATATATATATATATTATATTAAATCGTAATTATATATCAAAATTGAACTTAATGTGAGGTCTGCCCTCAGTTTTGAATCAACCAATCAATTGACTTCTGCCTCCTAGGGCAGATCTGCCTGGAGAACACTTTCAATAACTAAAAGTCCTTTGAGCTGTCAGTCCCTGTTTTTAAAGACTTTTTACCACCCTTCTCTCATTTGTTTTTAATTCCAGTGCCGTTCATATTGAGGTGAGTTGTAAAACCGACTGGTGCAACCTGGGATGTCAAACGAATGCCAAATCACTAACCTTGAATCGGAATGGCGCCCATCCACTTGGAATCGATGCTCCCTTTCTCTAATAGGCTGTATTACCACCACCCGCCTTCTTCCCCATGGTGAATGATGACTCATTCCCCATACTCTATAATTATCTGGAAGCTCCAAATATAGAAGCATCTATTTGTACTGTGTCTATTTATACCCTGCAGCTTTCAAATGGCCCCAGCCTTGACTGTCTCTCGTAGTCCCGTTGGAAAGAATTTATAGAAGAATGGACTGGAGAGTACGTTGGACTGGGGTGATTCAGAAGTTTAAAATATGACACAGACAGGAAGTCGAAATATCTGTGACTTGACTGAAGGTCAAAAAATGCCACACCTGACATTGACTAGAAGTTTGTTGGCGCCATAGTTCTTCCAGCCTCTCCTCAGGGACCTCCAGACGTTCCAGAGGTTTGTTGTAGCCCTGAACAGGCACACCTGATTAGGCTTGTCATCCAATCATCAAGCCTTTCGTTAATGAATCAGGTGTGCCTTTTCAGGGCTACAACAAAACTCTGGAACGTCTGGATTTCCCTGAGGAGGGGGTTGTCAACATATGGATCAAGCATCAAGCCCCTCCTACTGGAACTCTTCCTTGGTCGATCCACTTTACCAGCCCTTCTCCACTGACGGAATCTGCTTGTTATTTAGAGCCAGAGAAGGAAAAACTCACCTCAATTCTCTACTCGCTTGCTCCCTGTGAGAGTTTAAAGGACTCTGAACTTTGAAAAGTTTTCCACCAGGTCACTTCTTTGCACACATTGGAAATGTCTGGTGCTATTTTAAAACGCCAGGTAAAGTAGGTTACATTGATGCTGACTTGAGAGATATATACAAGGATTTCTATTCATATTTGAGTATGACTTCATACCCTTTCCATAAAGGATCCCATAAACTCAGGCAATATTCAGACCTATTTCACGTGACATTGATACTGAAATCAGCAGTATGTGACAATACTTTCAATAATTAAATAGGCCATCAACAGTCTTGTGAGAGAAGACATTTTTTATTGTTCCCTCATTATTGTAGGGCTTGTAGGCTCTAGATGAAGATCACGACAGGAAAGATCGTAATATCTTTTTGGGTAAAGTAAAATAAAACAAAAAAGCTGAAATATCTGTCACATTACTAACTGCCCTTATAGCTGTCAGAATGGATATGTATACATCACAAATGGTACCTCCTGAAACAGTGCAATTTGCTAATGTACAAATTTGGTCTCCAAAACAATGGGGCCAAATGATTATTTTAAAAACCCATTTGTCTTTTATGTCATTATTTGTCATTTTCATCAGCCGACCTAAAGACACACATTGTTCATTTTATGAGTATAGCAAAGTTTACATTAAACATATTACAGCCCATAGTCTGTTCGATGTGACTGACTGTAAACACCTAAAAGCCTGAGAAAAGAGCACATCAAATAATGAATGAAGGAATAACGGTGTCACCTAACTGTGTGGATTCTTGCAGCACATGTTCTGAATGCATTGAAGTAACTGCGTTCCAAGTTGTGCAGTGAAAGTCACTCGGCTCCCACATGCTGTGACTGGGATTGGCATGAATTGGATTTTCATATATCACACGCTTAGCCAAAGCCATACAAATGCAGGCCACGGATGGAGGGGAGTGCAAAGGGATCTCATGTTTGAATAATGGTGTTAGCTATCTTGGAAATCAGATTGCCTGCATGGTTGATGAGTGTTTCTCATGACTCGCAAAGAAGTTGGGGAGATGTGATTATGTACAGAGTGATCTCGGTTCCAGACACCTCCAACCCAAATTAGCAGAAGATCTAGGGGAGGGGCTACAAATAAAACTTAAACTTTTTAGCTTGCCCCCCCCCCCCCACACACACACACATTGTAATTACAGCTCGCACCCTCTGCTCTGCTGCACACCTTATCTACTCACACTTTTTTTATAATAGCCGTTTGTGCTGAATTGTCTCCTCTTTAGTTCGGGGTTGTAGGCATTTTTAACCATTATATTTTTACTATTCTTACTCTCTTGTTTTAACGAGTAAAGTAAAATCTGCACTCTTTTTCTGTTTCCTTTCTCTGTGAAGTTATTATCTGTTTCCATACTCAGAATTAATCACATGGATGATACTGACGATGAAAACACAGCACACATTCACATGAACATAGTATTTTAGGGGCGTGCAGATCTCGGCAGATACACAAAATCATTTTATTGATCACTCTATTAATCCGCCCGGTCATTAATATTAACAGACAAGCAAAGATGGCTCATCTCATGACCACGTATGGAATTACAACGGTAAACGATGCTAACTACTGTACAATGCCGAATTTCTTATTGTATGGCTCGACATTCGACAGAAAATGTATAATTATTAGGCAATATTTGATTCAGAGAACTTACTGTAAGGGAGAGACAAGAGCCCTTGAGAGAGAGAGTTGCGTCCATTCACTTCATCGGGCAAGTTTTTTTTACAGCAATGGCGGATCATGGAGACCGCCAATAGTTCCAACAACGTTAGCTACTACCTGTGTTGCAATAAAGAATCTTTGTTTCATCAGCTCCTTACTGAGGTAATAACTTTAAAATCTGAATTATTAGTTTACCAAGTTTATAAAATGAACTAATGTATTACAGTAAGGGTTGAAATAATCCATACGGCACCAGAACCGGAAGTTGATGTACCACAGAGGAAGTGCTAATATGTTGCTTTCACCTATGGGTTTATGGGATTGCAAGAAAAGCTTTGACAGCTCAGTAGATAGATTTCATATTTTCAATAAACACTAAACTGAAAAAGCTCCTGCTATTTGCCTTGCTGGAGGAAGACAGTTGTATGCAACGTTGTCCACCATCTTGAAGATGCGGAAGATTGATTACGATGTTGATTGATGCTGAAGTGTGTCTGCATTACGATGCCGTACCACATCCACATTTTGCCTGGATCTGGTAGATTTGCCGCAGCGGTGCGGATTGCTTTCAATTGAATTGAACGCAACCAGTTTGCCATACCTGGTGTAATCCCAGCATTTGGTGGACATCCCGCCATACTGTACAGTAGCTATATGTCACGACTCCTAGGGACTGATTGTGGGAGTCGTGGCATGAGAATTACATTGGGTTTATAGTGTGTTCTGTTATTTTGTTGTGTTCTATATACCAGTGCTATGTATTGTGGATTTTGAGTTGCTGTTATATAAGTGTGGCACCTTTCTCCTGCTCACATTAGTCTGTGCTCCTCAGGCAGTGTGTCTAATTTCTGATTACAGGCAGCTGCTAATCTCAGATATATATATGATCAGATGAACCGAAGGAAGGCTCATTTCATTATTACTTTGTCACCGTGGGTTATTGACGTCCAGGTTAAGGTACAGCTAGTAGGTAAGTAGTATGCAGTTTGTTTGTACAGCTTGAGATTAGGCGTACGCTATTTATAATTGAGAAAGCTATTTCAAAGAGGGAGCTTTTTTATCTTAGAAATATTTTATAAATATATTTCACATTTTCTGTTAATCCAATTATCCTAATTTCACTACCAAATTGTTACTGTGTCCTTCAGTTATTTGATAGATCAAAATGAAATTGCTGATCCAAAATTATTTATAAATGAAAATCACTAAAA
>JACXGM010016061.1:0-20804 GCA_016801145.1 Umbra pygmaea
GTTCATCCAACCCCCACCCACTAATCTAACCATACAACACCGTTCATCCATGAGGTGGGCTTCCCCCATTACTATATAAAGCGCTTTGGGTCATTGAAAAAAAGCACTATATAAATCCAATGAATTATTGTTATTACAACCACCTTTCGATGTCTATATGACTGTCTCTACATTTGTTTCTCTGTCTGTCTGTCTGTCTGTCTGTCTGTCTGTCTGTCTGTCTGTCTGTCTGTCTGTCTGTCTGTCTGTCTGTCTGTCTGTCTGTCTGTCTGTCTGTCTGTCTGCCTGCCTGCGTGTGTTTGCAGGATCTAATGCGTGCCGTGTGAATAATGGAGGCTGCAGTAGTTTGTGTCTGGCCATCCCTGAGGGGAGGCGGTGTGCCTGTGCAGAAGGTCAGCTACTGGACAACAAAGACAACACCAGCTGTAAAGGTGAGAGGTCATGGAGCCAGAACCAGCTGGAGATCCCAGAAATCGGGGACAACTACAGGACAGCCAGTCTTGCCTTTCCACAGTGTGTGCGTGATAGACTGAAAAAGAGCACGATAAATACAGACATGTGTATATGTATGCAAATATAAATCCTTTCACGCGTGGAGCTGTCAGCCTAGATTAAGAACCTGTGGAGGTGGCGTGGGTATTACAGACTAACAGTATGCATGACACACACGCGTACGTATTCTGGGCTTATGTCGCCTCAGTGCTCTGGCAGGGCTTGTGTTTGTTGTTGGCTGTTGAAGTGACAGCATATTAGCTGGTGTGTCGTGTTTGGCTCCAGTCATCCTGCTCTGGCTGTGGAACGGTTAAACACTCGCCTGTTCTCTGTCGCTGCAGCCAACCCTTCCTACATACCACCCCCCCAGTGTCAGCCCACTGAGTTTGCCTGTAAGAACAACCGCTGTATCCAGGAGAGATGGAAGTGCGACGGGGACAACGACTGTCTGGACAACAGTGACGAGGCCCCCGAGCTTTGTCGTGGGTTCACACACACACACACACACACACACACACACACACACACACACACACACACACACACACACACACACACAGTTTGGCATTTTAATGTACTCCAACATTCTCAATTTTAGGGGACGTATTTTAGCTCAACACATTGGTCTATGTCATGATTTGATCCCCATAACCCAATCACCTGGATTAAATATCTAATTCCATGGCTAACACAGGAAAACCGAGATTTTACTCAGAGTTTATGCATTTGAACGGCATATACACATCTAGGCCGAAATGTGATGTTTAAAACATCCTTCTCTTCCTGTAGACCAGCACACCTGCCCAACCGACAGGTTTAAGTGTCAGAACAACCGTTGTATTCCCCTTCGCTGGTTGTGTGATGGAGATAACGACTGTGGCAACGACGAGGACGAGTCCAACACCACCTGCTCTGGTAGGACAGGAGTGCGCACAGACCAACACTCATCTGGCACAACCATTTACACACGTAGATTGTTGTAACAGTGGCTTAAAGTGGAACAATGATGAAGTTCCTAAATTGCTTAAGGTCATTATTTGACTTTCACTCTCATCAAGCAGCTCTCTGGCCTAGATAAAATGTTTTTTACCCAAAAATTGGTATCCCAAATACTTGTTATTTCACAAAGTTTGGTCTAGCCCATTGGCTGGGACAGAGCCTTATTTTGCCGACTTAGCAATCCTGCTAGCTTAGAGAACTGCTTGATGAGAGTGACAGTCAAATACCGGTAATTACTTAAAGCCATTTAGGAAAATAGACAAATTATAGGCATTTTCATTGTTCCCCTTTAAAATGGCAACTTCATCATCCAAAAATAAAATCTATTTTCTCTGAAAAAGGTGATAAAACTTGCTTAGTTTTCATACCAAAAATACAGTTATAATTTGGCTAAACTCATTCTCCTTAATCACTCTATCCCCCCAGTCCCCAGCTAGTTTTTTCTCTCCCTTCTTTCTTCGCTACTCTTGTGAGCATCTTTCAGACACTGCTTGTTTAGAGCTGACCTTTCCTTTAGCTCAGCCCAAAGTACATGGATTGCACCTCCCAATGCTCTCTACATCCTCAAAATACCATTTGTCCTTTCACATGAATCTAACTCCTTTTGTAATATTTTAAAGGGCAGGCTAATAGCATACTGCTGGAGTGAATCTCCTGAGGAGAACAGTTTCAATACCTCTCCAATAATACTGTTTCAGCTCGCACCTGCCCCCCCAACCAGTACTCATGTGCCAGTGGCCGCTGTATCCCCAACTCCTGGAAATGTGACCTTGATGATGACTGTGGGGACCGTTCAGACGAGCCTGCATCATGTGGTGGGTCACATTTCTCACTTTGACCTTCTAACCGTATGTTTCTGTGATTCTACAGCACTGTAAATACAGCACCCCTCACATTTTTGTAAATGTTTTATTAAAACCTTTCACGTGACAACACTGAAGAAATGACACTTTGCCAGAATGTAAAGTAGTGAGTGTACAGCTTGTATAACAGTGTAAATTTGCTGTCCCCTCAAAATAACTCAACACACAGCCATTAAGTTCTAAACCGCACTTTCCAGGTCAATAAAGTTGAATTTAATTTAATTACGTTCAAGGCATGAAGGTACTGACAATTCCGATCTGTACAACTTTTTTCAACTCAATGCCACGAGTGTTCACGAACATTCTATTCCTTATTCCCAATGATGCATTAAACAAATCAGCAAACTCTTAAAATCATAAGGGACATCACAATGAATGTTCATAAATAACCATAAGGAATATTTTTTACTCTGTGTTTTCAGTTAATTGATCACTGTTTAGGTATGAATTCCCTTTCTACAATTTCAATGTGCCCTCTCACCAGACTGAGATCACCAAGAAAAAAAATGGATATCTCTTCTAGGGTTTTGAACTCGCTATCTCCTGCATCGCAAATCTATTGCATTGCCGACTACTGACTGTAACCACTACTGCCAATTCGCTGTAGGAATTTCTGTGGAAAACAGAACTGATGGCTTCTCGAGTTCATATAACAACTAACATACACAATGCCGTTCATTACCCATTTTTTTCCTGCAAAGTGAAACTACTTTGTACTTTGATACACTGTATGAATACAACAGGCTAGGGGTGGGCGATATTATTTGACATTTTGATGTGAATTGGCTATTTGACGATATACTCTAAACAGTATTAGGATATAAGGTTGTGTTCACACAGGATTATACATTTTTTAAACAGGAAAAAAATGAAAAGGCATAAAAAGTGATGGATTAGTGATGGATATGAATTTCCATGCAATACATTTGTTTAATCTCAGTCACTGTCCAAAAATATTGATATCCCTATGGGGGAGTTGAACTCACAAACTCCTGTATTAATC
Source organism: Umbra pygmaea (assembly GCA_016801145.1). NCBI lineage: Eukaryota > Metazoa > Chordata > Actinopteri > Esociformes > Umbridae > Umbra > Umbra pygmaea. The sequence goes on from JACXGM010016061.1 coordinate 3,358, forward strand.
GTAAAAAACAAACCCACTACACCACTAATGTCTTACTGATTTTGGCTGAAAATATTAGAGATGTACCTCTCATTCAGGGAGCAATGTTTTTCTTAAGCGGTCTAGCGCCACTATGCATCGACAATAGTCCATTTCATGTTACCTAAATGTACCGATTGGTGACGAGTTATGAGTGTGGACAAATTAGACAAGCAACCACTGTAGGTACAGCTATGGATGTATAGATATTGATGTAGCTAAAGTTAGTCATGTAGCTGTAGTTAGTGATGTAGCTAAAGTTATTGATGTAGCTACATTTCCTGATACAGGTCCAGCTGTTGATGTGGTAGAGTTATTGACATAGCTACAGTTATTGATGTAGCTTTAGTTAGTGATGTAGCTATAGTTGGTGATGTAGTTAGCTGCCTGTAGTTAGCAATGTAGCTTTAGTTATTAGCAATGAAGCTTTTGTTAGTGATGTAACTGTAGTTATTGATGTAGTAGCTGTAATTAGTGATGTAGCTGTAGTTAGTGATGTTGCTGTAGTGAGCGATGTGCTTCTAGTGAGCGATGTAGCTATAATGAGTGTGATCTATCTTACTGTGTTCTTCCAGCCTACCCCACCTGTTTCCCTCTCACCCAGTTCACCTGCAACAACGGCCGCTGCATCAACATCAACTGGCGCTGTGACAATGGTGAGTACCTGTCTTCCTCATTCCTAGTGCTCTGCATTCTCGATGCTTTTACAGCAGGCGTCGGCAACAGACGACCCGCAGGCCTGTTACGAAGCACAGGTTATTTTACTTTTGGGTCTAGAATGCATTTAGTTGGATTTTATATTTCTGTCCAAAAAAGACAGTTGAAATTTAATCTAGGGAAACTGTTTCCAAGTAAAATACCAAAATGTGAACCTCAATGTAAGGCCATAATTGTCATGGTACAGTACACCCCTTTTGTAGTTATTTGTTGTTCATTGGTACAGATGATTAGCAGGATATTGTTCTTTGACAAAAATGGCCCAGGTACTGATTCTAGTTGCCGTCTCCTGCTGTTTCATGCTATCACTGTGTCGTTGCTCTGCATTATGTCACCTCATGTCCACCTTCTGGCTTTTGTTGAGGATGTTTTTATGTCTGTGTGTCTCTGGCTGGCTGTGTTTGCTGTTGTTGTTGTTGTTGTCCTATATGTGTGTTTTTTGTAGTGCGTGTGCCCACTCTGTTGTCTCTCCGTTCGTTTCTTTGTTTCAGAAAAGGATTGTGGGGACGGTTCTGATGAGTTGTATTGTCCCAACCCAACCGGTTAGTGCATAGATCAACATGCACCATAGCAACTGCTAGGGGTTACCCAGGGCCGGGTGCAGGGGGTGGGGATGATAGGGGAGGTTTTCCTTACTAATAGCAGCTTGCCCCTCTAACATTAGTTAATTCTTCATGTCAACACAGAAATATTTGAGTTTCTCACTGCTTCTACTCACTTGGCTAATGCAGGAGAATAATCTTTATTGTATCAGATTTTTACAAGATATACAGTGAATGAAAGACATGTTCTTTAGACCAGTTGGACTCCACACTCTTTATCGTAATGTACTTTCTTTCTAAAAATCCCAATGACCAATTGCTCTTTACCTCCCCAATATGCAACACAAACCTACGCCCTTGACTTACTGCCTAGAGCATATCTATCCGAAAGTGGACTCTATTAAGGTTTAGTCACCCAACTAACCTCCATGTTGGAGAAGGAAAGGTTTGCTCATCTACTGCCACTCTATGTATCAGTGCTGGGTACATGGTGCATGGTGTGATCTATGCAATTTCTGTGATTATTTTACTCTCTCCTCTTTTACCACACATTAAAATGCATTGTAAATGGACTCCTAAGTGTTGCATTCATGACATTTTGTTTTTTGGAGGTTAATGGACATTTCATTGTGGAAAATATTTCTATAACAGCTTTTTACTTTGGGAAATGTTAATCTATGTCTGAAAGTGGAGAGCCTTGACAGTCACAGTGTTCTTCATGAGTACATTAATACTAAGGAGTTAGCGGGCAGATGTTTCCCTCCGGATGGTGCTGTGTGGAGGACTGCTGTGAGGTAGTTCGAATGGCTCTGCCTTTCAGACAACGACTGTGGGGACAACAGCGATGAGGCCGGGTGCAGCCACTCCTGCTCCAGTGCTCAGTTCAAGTGTAACAGCGGCCGTTGCATCCCTGACTACTGGACGTGCGATGGCGACAACGACTGTGGAGACTACAGCGATGAAACCCACGCCAACTGCACCAATCAGGGTATGCGTCAGCTCTGTGACCTACACGGTTCTGTCTGGAGCACACTCACAATGTCAACACTAAAACTTGCCTATCAGGTTTCACATCATTTACAGCTCTATAACCCACCAACCAGCAGGGCAATTACTTGGTTCTGTTGGCCAAACAAATGAAGGAGTTCGTCTCCACCGCATGCTCTGAGCCTCTACTGCCCTACGAAGGCAACATGCAGTAACTGCAAATTACCCTGCCAGAAGAACACTGCAGTTGATTAGAATGTTTTTATGAAGTTCAGAAATAGCCGTCCGTCTAGACAGAATTTGTTTTTTTCAAGTCAGGCTTCTGAGTTTATTTTTAAAAATAGTTATGTTGTTTTGCTTATGTAGGTCTGTATATAGACAGCTGTTAAATGTGTGACCGCTCTGTTGTTTTGCAGTGCATAATTGCATCATAAACACATCATAAACTTGACTTTTTCCCATCACTCTAGTTTATCTAGCTTGTAAACTTGCTAATATCTTGTAACATATCATTTAGACTTGGCAATGTTTTACCTACCCTGACCCTAAAAAAGAAACAAACAGCCAATGACAAGAAACCGATGGTAGAGTTTAGAGTGAAAATGAATCCAGACAGAGCATGGTTTTGGGGGGAGGTCACCTGATGGGATAACAGAACTCTTTACTATACATGTCAAATCATTGGATGGGATGGCATGAAAAATGTATTACAAAAGGATGAGGAGTAGTACAAAAAACAACTGATATTAAAGATGCATTCGGCAATTGTTGGCCACTCATTGTAAAAATGCTGCTGTTGAGCCAAACAGGTCTAAGAAAAAGACATACTATGTCATGAAAATGCTAATTTGTGCCCATGTCATCAGAAACACTTACTTTCAAACTTGGAATTTCATGGCTGAGTAACAATAGAAATTCCACTTATATAGTACATATATTTTGGACATATATAAAACATTTTACACATCCAGCCCTAAATGGAAATTGTAAGAACATATTTTAATTTGCATCTTTTTGAGAACGTGCTGTACTTAAGAATGTACAGTATATTAGTGTATTTGTGTCAAGCAGAGTTGTGCTCCACACCATTCAGGACATCTATTAGAAACAGCCTGATGGAAGACTGCAGCCTTTGGGATGCACAGATACTCATATTTTCATGTTAAAACATTAGAGCCAGATTGACTAATTTGTCTGAACACCTAGACTGACTCTCCTCAGCTGTTACACATTATCACACACTTAACCATACAAAACACATTTACTGTACAAATATGCTGAGTAAATGGTACTTGACATTAATAGTAGGTACTCTGTTCTCACATCATTAATGATAATATAATTATTTAAATTTTTTTTTTATTTAACCTTTATTTAACCAGTTAAGTTGACTAAGAACAATTTCTTATTTACAGCAACGACCTGGGAGCAATTTGGGTAAAGTGTCTTGCCCAAGGACACAACGACATTTGGCTCAGTCGGGAATCGAACTGGCAACCTTCTGACTACCAGTCTAACTCCCTTCCCACTGAGCCATCTCTCAGGTTTCCCTCAGGTTCCCTGAACTTAAATGTTCAGAATTCATTGTTGCGCTGTTAAATTTCACTGTCGTAAACATGAAAAAGAAATATGCAACTACTTTCTCACGGCACTGTAACTTTAATGTCAGGGTATTCCATAGTCACTGTTGGCTCTGTTCGGTAAATCTTCAGCATCACCCTGTCATTGCTCGACTGCCGACCCCTGACATGGCTTCTTTGGATCATTGATTTCCGTTAATATTTATCCATGCCAGGCAGTGAGTGACAGCAGTTTGTTAATGATTTGTATTCTCTACTGTGTGTGTAAATGGAGCATGACATATTTTTCTCATAGCGGCTATACTGTGTATTCCAGTCTCTGTGATCAGTCATTGAATGAATAGGGAGTGAACTGTGTCCGTCATTAGATTAGTAAAATGGATTTGTTGTGATAGAAAATGACATTGTTGTCCACAATAGGAGAGCAGACAGGTTCTGAATGATGCTGTGATGTCAGTCTCTGTCCTAACGAAGCCTATGGATGAACATTGTGGTTCTTTATTTTAATACCTTTATTTTACCAAGTAGTTTAAGTTAGAACTTATCTACTGCCAGAATCTCAACACATAACACTGTTCATTAATGTTATTCTCTCATCATCATTTTTACCATCACATAACACTGTTCATTAGGGACTGTTCGATTTTTATTTAAGGGGCTACCGGAGAAGTTTTGGGATCTTTAGTCGAACTAGACTTGACCCTCCCTTCGCCAGTAACAGATCTTTCTATGACCCTCCAAAATGATTGGGAAAAGAGGCATGAACCTCCCCAACAATTTGCTTGGCAAAGATGTACAGATAGCTACTGATTTTTTACAATCATGACATACATGACTTAACCTTTGTTTTTTCATCTTACACATCACACTCCACCAGTAATGGATAAAGTACTGAAAAATTACTGAAATACTACTCAACTACAATTAAAACTACTGGTGTTAAAAAAGTAATTAAGTAAAAGTATAAAGTATTATTCTCTAAAACTATTCAGAGTACTATTTACTTTTTAACAGATGATGTTTAATGCATCATCAAAAAGAATTCAATCATTAATCATTGCATCATAACCATTAATTGTTCAATCAATCGCATAATGTGAAAGAGTGGTACATTTGGTTAAATGACTGCTGATTTAACCTATTATATTGAAATTGGTTGTCCTAATAATTTTTGCAGCGCACACACACATTAGCTAGTTCTGTTTTTAGTGTTGTTAGCTGCTATATGTTAGCCAAGCTAATTACCCCAAAAATGTAAAAGATGCATTTGCACGCTATCTCGTTTTCTCCCCCCTGTAGGTGAAGAATTCGTCCTGGTGCGGCCATGGTCACTCATCCTCCGTATTTTCGTCCTGATTTCCACTGTTCTCAATGTTATTGTCCTCTGTCTCCATTTGGTTTCTGTTTCTTTAAATCTTCAGTCCTTAAATTAGGCCTACTCCTGCGCTGTTCTGATCGATTATCACCATGCCAACCCTGTGCCTGCTGCAGCGTTTTTTTTCTCCATCTGTATTTCTTGATTTTCATTGGCCTGTTTGTGATTGGGTGATAGCCTTATTGGCAAAAAAAATCAGTTAAGATTTGGATATAATCAATTGTCTACTCAGTAGCAAATTATGATTTAAAAAGTAGCAAAGTACTTTACATAGTAAAATGCCTACTTAGATAACAGACTTAAAAAAATACTCATGAAAGTACAAGTACCCGAGAAAATTACTTAATTACAGTAACGGGAGTAGTTTTAATTCGTTACTTCCACCACTGCACTCCACCAAGATGGTGGCCATTTCAGTAGTTTTACTCACTAACAATGTTGTGGAAACACAATAAGCATGGAAACTAAATGCACGCTTACCCGTCATCCAATATAATCCACTGTTTACCTGTTTGTGTATATTAAAACTGGTATCCCATATTCGGGATTCAGTATACAGTACCGGAACCATTCTTTTTCGATTGTTTGTCTCTCAAAAAATGATGCAAACAGTTGTAGGCAAAATCCATATCCAAGACAACAGATGGCTTGTCTTCATAGGGTACCAGCAACTCCTCCAACACTCTCTGGACTCCTCATTATTTTGGAGCATCAATAAAAACATTGTGTGCTTATGGTTAGGGACCGTCAAAAATGTAGATGTCTCAAAGTATTTTTTTTCATATAATGCCCACAATTAAACAAATGTATCCCCCAACACTTTCCCTGGCGTGCACTGATAATGCACAACTACAATAGTCCTTTGTGAATAATAACATATTTTGTAGATAATCCCACCAAATAATTTAGAGGTAAATTGAACACTTTTTATATTTTGAATACATTGAAGATATATTTCACTGAAGTTAAATTTATATATTTGTTTTTAATGCACAATTAGGAAAGTCCTAATAAAAATAATCCACTGGTCTAGTGATAAAAAATTTGATATATTTTCATAATAGGAATAATATTATACTGGGGGCAACTGTATCTGTAATCTAGTAACTTTTGAAATTTAATTGTAAACTCTAGACATTTATTTCCCTTCATGATTAATCTGCCTAAACTTGGCTATGAACCACATGAAAAAATCTATTAAAAAAATATAAATATTCAATAGGTTTTTTTATTTATTGACTTAGAAAATTCTAAAACTTTTCTTGGGAACGTCCAAAGAAGGTGGGTGTCCTCTCTGAACAATTTGACAATTTAAAGGTGATGAGGTTTCTAAGTGATTCACCAAAAAAGCTATTGAATCTTCTAAGTTTCAAATGTTTATAAAAGAAAATATTCTCTCTAAATATAAAAGGATTTTCAACATGTGGCTGTGCTCTCTGACCAATTTTGATAGTGTTTTGAGGTTTTTAAGCTACATGATGAAAAGCTTTTGAATTAATAACTTGAGGCATGTCATTTATTGACGGTCCCTTACCATAAGCAGGGTAAAGTTGTAGTCTGTGAAACCAAGATCTAATCTTGAGGTTTAGTTTCAGTTTGCTAGCGATGGTGTTGCCAAGACTGAGAGCTACATGGAAAAATATGCACCAAACAAGCCACTTTGAAATGTTGCTGTTTTCTTGAATACAAACGTTGGGTGACCCCCCTAGACTAAAACACGTTGATTGACCCTCCCCTCAAAAAAGAATAAAAAGACATGACCCTCCCCTATTTTCCTCCAGTGGTTCATTTAAAAAATACCGAACCGTCCCTTAATGTTATTCTTTAATCCTCACTTTTACAATCACATATCACTGTCCATTAATGTTATTCTCTCATCGTCACTATGAACATCACATAACACTGTCCATTAATCTTATTCTCTTAAACTCAGCCAACTCAGCAAAACATTTCTAAATGATCGAAAGAGCAGGTGCTTCATTTGTGTCAGACAATCTTACCTGACCAAATATTGCTGGAAGAACTCTGGGTTCTAACAAGCTTAATGAGGTTGTATTACACTTTTATGGGTGAATTTAACGTGTGGTCGTCCCCAGCCACACGCCCCCCAGGCGGCTGTCACATCGATGAGTTCCAGTGTCGCATGGACGGCCTGTGTATCCCCATGCGCTGGCGCTGCGATGGCGACACGGACTGCATGGACCTGAGCGATGAGAAGAACTGCGAAGGCGTGACCCACATGTGTGACCCTGCTGTCAAGTTTGGATGCAGAGACTCTGGTGAGGATTATGTCCACGGTGATGAAGCCAGAGTAAAATGGGCTTTTTCACACATGTGAATGCAATGGTAGTGCAAGAGCTGGATAATTAGTTGATCTGTTTATATGCGTTGTAATATTTTGTTGTCTAGAGTAACTGCCTGTAAGGTCAAACAGCTGACATTTTCCCTCATCCCTGTCCCAAGCTCGGTGTATCAGTAAGGCATGGGTATGTGACGGGGACAGTGACTGTGAGGACAACTCTGATGAAGACAACTGTGAGGCACTGGCATGTAAGCTGTCCCACCACGTCTGTGCTAATGACTCCACCATCTGCCTGCCCGCGGAGAAGCTGTGCGATGGCACTGATGACTGCCCTGACGGCTCTGATGAGAAGCTCTGCGGTAAGTCACTGCCTCACAAAGCATTCACCGTGATTGTAGGATCTCCCAGCAGACACCAACTGGCCACAAGGGGAATTTTTTTTTTTGATTTGGCACAGGCTGACATCAGCTGTCATAACTGTAATAATACGGTGCGTATAAGTGCCACTGTTGTGACAGTACTGTGTTTTCTCTCCGGCTTTCTTGTCCCTATCCTTGCAGACCTGTGCTCACTGGATAACGGAGACTGCAGTCATAACTGTACGGTGGCCCCAGGGGAGGGCGTACTTTGCTCATGTCCCCTGGGCATGGAGCTGGGCGCTGACAACAAGACATGTCACATCCAGAGCTTCTGTGCCAAACACCTCAAGTGTAGCCAGCGTTGCGAACAGGACAAGTTCAGCGTCAAGTGCTCCTGCTACAAGGGCTGGGAGCTGGAGCCTGACCAGGAGAACTGCAAGAGCACGGGTGAGGCCAAGTCACAAATATATATGTGTGTGTTTGTGTGTGTGTAGCAGAGATGCTCACAAGTCTCTGAGATAGAGTCCAAGTCAAGTCTCAGGTTTTTTAGCTAGAGTCTAAGTAGGGCTGGGCGATAATTCAATATTTATCATTATCGAATTTTGGAAAATAATATCGAGAAGAATATCCCATATCGACATATCGCGATAACAGCTGGTTTTGTTCTGAAACAAAGAAACATCCAACAAATAAGGTGTATTTCATATTGCTTGTACTGTAGTTTAGCTATACCTGAAACTTCTAAACATAAATATAACAAGGTCAATACATTTTTTTTGTATGTATTGCTTTTATTTGTTCATACAGCAGAAAATACACTTTAATGTAATGCAGTCACAGCAGGTCCTTTATATATTTTAATATATCGTCAAGCATATCGTATCGAAAAAATATCTTTCTTATATCGTGATATCATTTTTTGGCCATATCGCCCAGCCCTAAGTCCAAGTCAAGTCTCACATCTCTGAGCTAGAGTCCAAGTCAAGTCTCAAGTCTCTGAGCTAGAGTCCAAGTCAAGTCTCACGTCTCTGAGCTAGAGTCCAAGTCAAGTCTCAAGTCTCATGGTTAAAATGAGTGTTGTATCACCTGCTGCATTCCATCCAGGCTGCTTAGGACACTACATAGCTATATATAAGGAATTCAAAGCATTTCATATTTTATTATGACTCCTTTATCAATTAAATTACAGTATCAGCTTTGATTAGTTGTTTTGTATATAAGCAGGCTTTTTAATTATTTTTTTCTTTAACTGGGGCAGGCCAATATCAAACACACAGGTCTATTTTCCTCGTGTATACGCAGGCAACTTTGTTCATTTTAGCTGATATCACAGACTACTTGGTGTGTGCCCTGTATAATGTACTTATTTATGATTGGAAAATGGCATGTGAAGCCAAGGTATTTGGAAAATAATATTTAATCATTTACATAGGCATTCATACACATTTTAAAATATCAACACATTTAGTACAATAATTGAGTAGGGGTGACTCCTGACTTGAGTAGGGGTAAAACTTGACTTTAGGAGGGGTGAGAAGTACGGGTGATACTTGACTTGAGAATGGGTGACGTTTCAGAAGGAGGGAGGAGGTTTGAGTGGTTCAGGGTTGATACTTGACCAAGGGAGGGGTGAGTATTGAGAAGGAGGGGTGATACCTGACCAGGGGAGGGTTGAGGACTGAGGAGTAGGGGTGAGAATTGACTGGTGCAGGGTTGAGACATGACCAAGGGAGAGGTGAGAACCAGAGATGAGGAGTGATTCTGTTCCTAATATGTATTCCGTACTTTTGAGGACCATAAGTATGAACGCCAGTGGAACACGTGGAGGTGTGTCCTCATGTGGTGATGTAGTGGGGGAGGTAGAGTCAACGAGGGCATTGTGGGGTTTGTGGAGGAGGAGACCTTACTAGATTACAGGAAGCTGTGTGGTTTAGGTTCAGGGGACAGACAGGGCAAAGCGACGGTGAGGAGCAGGAAGTGGGAGCAGCATATTGGCCAACAGTGGTGTGGTTTCACTTGTCCCACCAAACAGAGCAGTGGCTGAAGGTGGGGGGGGGGCAGCTGGAGAAAAAAAAAGGAGATATTTTTGAAGAGAACGTGGGGAAAAAGAGTATGCAGGATTGAGAGAAAGGAAGTTAGTTTTGTATTCTAAATCGATCCTCTTTCATTCTGCCACAACGCTGTCTGTGTTTAGACCAGGGCACTGGTGGGTTTATGTCCAATATGCTCTGCTACAATGAACAGGGAGTGTTAATGTACTGGTGGGTTCATGTCCTATATACTCTAATTCTATGAGCAGGCAGTTTTAAGGTACTGGAGGTTCATGTCCTATATGCTCTAATTCTATGAGCAGGCAGTGTTAAGTTACTGGTGGGTTCATGTCCTATATGCTCTAATTCTATGAGCAGGCAGTTTTAAGGTACTGGAGGGTTAATGTCCTATATGCTCTAATTCAATGAGCAGGCAGTGTTAAGATACTGGTGGGTTCATGTCCTATGTGCTCTAATTCTATGAGCAGGCAGTGTTAAGATACTGGTGGGTTCATGTCCTATGTGCTCTAATTCTATGAGCAGGCAGTGTTAAGGTACTGGTGGGCTCATGTCCTATATGTTCTACTACTATGAGCAGGCAGTGTTAAGATTAAATGAGTTACTTTGTAAAGCTTTTCATTTTGGTTTTGTTTATAATCAAGCCTTTCAAGATGTTCCTTTTATTTACAGCTTATGTTTTATTTGAAGACAATATTTATTAGCCAGGGTTAGAGTTTTAAAGGGAGGTTTTATTACTGGAAAAGTTTATCACACTCTAGCAGAATTGTTAGTGATAATCTCTTTCGTGTGTATTTTGTGGCCAAATTGGTGACAGACTTATTTAAAATAATGCAGTTCTTGATTCAATTTCTTTGGCTGTAATTTTTAAACCACAAAAGTAACAAATATGGAAAAATTTATTTTAAAGCAAAAATGTTCGAGTAACTCAATAATAATAGTCAGAAGCTTTTCAGTCCTTGCCAATATGCACATTGTAGATACATGGATCTTCTACTCCCATCAAAAATACCACTTCATCACCACCATCATGTGACCTCCTCTATTCTTCTCAGATTCCTTTAAGCCCTTCATCATCTTCTCCAACCGCCACGAGATCCGTCGGATCGACCTGAACAAGGGGGAGTTCAGCGTGCTGGTACCTGGACTAAGGAACACCATCGCATTGGACTTCCACCTAGCTGAGAATGCTCTCTACTGGACCGACGTAGTAGAAGACAAGATCTACCGTGGCAAGCTGTCTGAGAGTGGAGGTAAATGTATTCTATAACACACTGTTGATGGTGGAAAAGTCAATACGTTACATATTGTGAAATATGCTTGACGGTATTTTGTCTTGTATATACACATTATTATTTCACGCTTGTTGGCTGGATTTAGCTGTGCTGTAACTACTTTTCCTTTGCAGCTTTTTTTGTATAAACAATTCTATTTAAATCTCTTTCTAAAAATATATTTGAAAAATGGAATCTCACTGAAATCACACGTGTAGGGACCTTGTAAAAACAGAGATATAAAATGTTATGTTGAGGTTCCTGGTAATCTCCAACCCCATTACAAACACACAGACCTTCACACTGGTGCAAGAAGGTACAAAATGTCATTCACTTTATACGATCTAAAATATTCAGTGATTCCATTATTATACAGATACATTATGAATGTCCCATTTGCCCTAACAGTAGGGACTTCTGGGAATAGTAGTTGTGTGTCGTGCATCCTGCAGGCCTCATCTGCTGAGAAGAAGCAGCTGCTAAATTACAGAGCAGATGGCGCAGCTCCACACCGAAAGGCAAAACTAATCAATCACAACCACACTATCACCTTCCAAACAGCTAAAGCCAATCAATCAAATCTAAATGGATACCTTCACAAAGGGCAAAACCAATGAATCAAGGGCATTTTCATGGAACAGGCAAGTTTTTTTGTGACAAAGAGGTGTGTACGTATACAGTTTTTACCATACTTGTAAATCCCCATATTGAGTTAAACAATAAACATTCTATCGGTCCCGATAAGAAATTGACATGTTTCTTGTTTTCGAGTAATCAGTATACATTTGGGCTTAGTGTGGTTACAAAAAATTGAATATTTTCAAAATTTTCTGGTCCCCACAAGTATATATGTTGTACTGCGGTCAGGATAATGACTAGTCTCAGATGATGAGACCGTTCTCTCTGATTAGCGACCTGGAATGGAAAATGAATGGGTGAGAAATGGGGATATAAAGAAGTGCCGTCTCCTTGTTTTTGCTCTGGCGCCTAGTGTCGTCTTGTTTACACTGGTTCAGACAGAAGTAGGCGACATCTCCTAGGAGAGTTGTGGCATTATGAAACACCATTGATACATTGGCAATGCGAACAGTGTCACAAGACACTTGACCACTGATGGAGTAGAGTTGAATAGCTAGCCAGTAGACTGATAACAACAGAGCGATGCTTTACAGCGGCCACGTTAACTGCGTCTATTCCCGCCCAGCTTTGACCAGTTTTGACGTGGTGATCCAGTACGGTTTGGCTACTCCTGAGGGGCTGGCAGTGGACTGGATAGCAGGGAACATTTACTGGGTGGAGAGTAACCTGGACCAGATAGAAGTGGCCAAGCTGGACGGAACCATGCGTACCACACTGTTGGCTGGGGAGGTGGAACACCCCCGGGCCATTGCTCTGGACCCCCGCTACGGGTAAGAATAACCAGAGTTTGAAAAAGTACAATGTTCTGTAAAAGTTTTTGGAAGATTCTAATCAGGACCTGAATTAATAGGTAATAGGGTTTCATAACTAACCAGTGACCATTGTGAATGATTTTTCACCCTTTGTTTTAGGTAGTTATGAGCTGCCTTTATCTGGTAATTTTAGTTTTAAATAGGAACTTCCTAAAACTTGTGAACTCAGCCAAACCTAGAAAAGTATTTTAACATTGCACTTTTTACTGCATGGTTATAGACTGCAGGCAGTGACCTGGTGACTGGAGTTACCTTTTATACTGGGTTACAGGGTTTAAGTTGACTGTGCACTCTGTCCTTGTAGAATTCTGTTCTGGACGGACTGGGATGCCAGCATGCCGAGGATCGAGGCAGCTTCTATGAGTGGCGAGGGGAGGAGAACCATCCATAAGGAGACTGGGAACGGAGGATGGCCCAATGGCCTTACTGTGGATTACCTGGAGCTCCGCATCCTCTGGATTGATGCCAGGTCAGAAACAATGGGCAGCATGTGGCTGTTAACCACCTGACCAGTAAAAGATCCAGACTAGTAGTTCTCAAACCTCCCCTGGGGGAACCTCAGCCATTTCCAGGTATTAGATGTATCTCAGGGCTAGCACACCTGAATGTACTTGTTAACTAATTATCAAGCTCTTACCTACTTGAATCAGATGAGCTACTTCAGGGCTACAACAAAACTTTGAGGTGGTTGGCGGGCCCCGGAGGATGTTTCACCCACTGGTCCAGGCAGTCATTGTACCAGACCCCCCCCGCCCCTGCATCTCTCCAGTTGGGATAAGCTGCATCTCAGTTAGAGCCGGTGTAAAACCCGACTGATATCCCTTTTAACTACCGTTTGTCTTCCGTTCCTCCAGGTCTGATGCTATTTACTCAGCTATGTATGACGGTTCTGGCCTTATCGAGGTGCTCAGGGGACACGAATACCTGTCACACCCCTTTGCTGTGACCATGTACGGAGGAGAGGTTTACTGGACGGACTGGCGGACCAACACACTGGCCAAGGCCAATAAGTGGACAGGCAACAATGTGACTGTGGTCCAGAGAACCAACACACAACCTTTTGATCTGCAGGTGTACCATCCTTCCAGACAACCCCAGGGTAGGACTCACATTCACAGAGTTAAAGATATAGCTCAACTAATTTGCCTTTGGACTCCACAGCATACTACAGTACATAGGCCTGAGGTGAATGACCTTCTGCATTCATGAAGGCTGACATAAGGCTTTCCGGTCCTGATGCTACTCTATAGGGACATGGTAGATTGACTCATTTGATTGACAGCTCCTCTTCTTTCTTGGGAACTAGGTCTGCTGAATGTGGTCAAACACTGGAGATTAGAAAGTGTCTCTATCTACCAAATGTTTTGGTTAGGGTTCACATGTAGTCTGACTCCTCTCAGCAGCTATGTTTTCCTTGGCCAGTGTCTCTGGAGAACCAGACTGTGCTCACTGATGCTTGTTTGAATCTCTCGTTTCTCTCTGTCCACAGCTCCCAACCCGTGTGCAGCTAACAATGGAATGGGTCCGTGCTCTCACCTGTGCCTGATCAACTATAACCAGACCTTCTCCTGCGCCTGCCCTCACCTCATGAAGCTAGGAGCCGACAAACACACCTGTTACGGTACAAATACCTAGGACCTTATTATGGAAACACAAACATTGTCATTGTATGTTCCAACACACTCCATTGAGCTGTTAGTGTCTTGAGCTTGGCTCTTACTGGATGTGTTTACAGAAGCCCACTGGAACTGATTGTGTGTGATGATTCAGAGACGGTTCTCTGTTTCACTAACACGTGTAGAGGTTCAGCCTCAACACAAAGCACACATTCATCACATTCCTGGTTATCACAGGCAGGGCTTAATGTCATACTACACACACACACACACACACACAGACAGTGCTAAACAGGCTATGGAGCCATTACTGCACCAACACAAACACACATGCCCACACACAAACACATTCATTGCCATGGTTCAGACTAATGTAAATATCATTGTTGAACTCATCTACAGCACAATCACATGTCTACCATTTAGACAGCCAGCTAAGTAGAATCTGTTAACACTGTCAGGTCGCACTGCGTCTTATTGTGTGGGAGCATATGAAACAGATGCTTCAGTGAGGTTTCACACAAACACAGACATACATACACACTTCTATCCCATCCAGCTTCCGAAACCTTGTCTGTCAGTTGTAAACATCTTGGATTGATATCTTACCCCTCCTGTCCCCCCAGAGTCGCGTCAGTTCCTGCTGTACGCCCGTCAGATAGAGATCCGTGGCGTCGACATAGACAACCCCTACTACAACTACATCATCTCCTTCACTGTGCCTGACATCGATAACGTGACAGTGGTGGACTACGACGCTCTGGAGCACCGCATCTACTGGTCAGACGTCCGTACTCAGACCATCAAGAGAGCCTTCATCAATGGGACGGGGGTGGAGACCGTGGTGTCGGCTGGTAGGTGTAATTATAACAGAGAGGTTGGTGTAGCTGTCATAGCGCCCGTCTCCAGACCCTGGAAATGAGTGTTCAAAGCCCCTTTCTGTCTTACCAGGGTTTCCCCCATAAAAAAAGCTTATGGACGCTGGTGACTGAGCGCAATGACATTAATAAAACACCAGATGGCGCTGTTCAGACGCAAAACACGTCATATTAACGAGCTGTTTCGGATGCAACACACGTCTGATTTTCTATTTTGGGACTGCATAGTCAAGGCGGCAGATGTCTGTTGTCTAGGCGGCCGCCTTGACTGCAAAGTGCTGCGGGAAACCCTGCTTACTTATTTCACTCTGCTTCCTAATGTCCTGTCAGTGAAAATAATAATGATGTCCCTGCAAAAAATAAAAAATGGCCAAAAGGTGACAATGTTTTTGTCCTCTTCTGAATGACTTTGTGTGTGTTCCCCTAGACTTACCCAATGCTCATGGTCTGGCAGTAGACTGGGTGTCCAGGAACCTATTCTGGACCAGCTATGATGCCAACAAAAAACAGATCAATGTAGCCAGACTGGATGGCTCCTTCAAGAACGCTGTAATCCAAGGGCTGGACAAACCACACTGTCTTGCGCTGCACCCAGTCCTCGGGTAGGTACAAGCGGACAGTACCCATCACCCACCTGGTATTTGTCTTCTCCAGCAGGTGGCCTTTTCTATTTTACTGGTGGATTAAATCATCAAATGCAAGGGCTTCTTTTCTATTTGATACAAAAAGGTTTGTCAAGTGTGCTATTGTTACAGAAATAATTTCTAACCCTTATGCTTACATTTAAACTATTCCAATCATCTAACCCCTGCCGGTAATGACACATTAATAAAAATGTTTCCACCATAAGTTAAATCTAACCCCTATGAATGAAATCACATTTTGTCCTAGTGCAGAAAATGACCTTATGCTGAAAACCAGGTTTTGTTTTGTTTTCTATCTTAGTATGGACTACATGTACACTCAGAGAAGTAAAGGACACACATACACACACACACACACAGTTTGTGACATTTAGTTTTCCCACTGTTTTCCCACTCTGGAAGGAACTCAAATTTCTCTCTCATCTCTCCCTTTTCATCTCCCCCCTCTATCCCCACTCATTTGGCTGCTGTGCTGAGTGTTTATTTGCACTGTCACAGTGGCCCTCTTCACGTCTCCTCCCTCACTGCCTCTCACTAGCCTTCCTTTCTAATCCTGCTCTGTTTATATCGCTCCCTTTCTCTCTTCATTTAGAGCTCTTTCTCCCTTTCTCTCTTCATTTAAAGCTCTTTCTCCCTTTCTCTCTTCATTTAGAGCTCTTTCTCCCTTTCTCTCTTCATTTAGAGCTGTTTTTCCCTCTTCATTTAGAGCTCTTTCTCCCCCTCTCTTCATTTAAAGATCTTTCTCCCTCTCTCTCTTCATTTAGAGCTCTTTCTCCCTCTCTCTCTACATTTAAAGCTCTTTTTCCCTCCCTCTCTCACTCTCTCTATTTTAATAGACAAAGGCTCAGCAGGCAAGCACCCACTCCAGAAATCATTAACTGGCATTTTCTTCTGTGTGTGCATGTGCATTTTTCTATTTAAGTGTGTGTTTGTGGTGTGTGTGGGGCAGATGTACAGGGGATATTTTCTTTGTCTCTTTTTCGTCCTTGTCCTGTTTAAAAACGGAGGAATGTTTCCGATCTGGACTGTGCTGCTGGCATTCAAGGGAAACCAGAAGCAGATGCTGAAGATGTCTCCACTTTCTTTTGAAAACACATACCCGGGACATGAGGGAGCACATGGGAAATGTGAAGCCAGACTTTAGTGTATGAAGTTGTTTTAGGTCCCGTTTACATTCCGATAGTTTTCAGTGACATTTTTGTGTCCTGTCGAGCACAGCTCGAGCTGAGACACGATTGCAGTGTGTAAACGTGCTGGTCTCTCTTGAATTTCATGGAACCTCCTTAGGTAGGCCACAAGAAGATTTCGAAAGATCCCACCTGGGACTTTGCAAACAGTGCAGGATAAATGTGTATTGAGGGGAAATTTGTCACGTGTACTGTAAGTCAATAGGCTGGGTTGGTTTCTGAGCAAAGTGCTCATGCACCCAGATCAAGACGTCTTGAAGGATATTACATGACCAGAGACTGTAAAAAATATGGACAGCGTGACTGTGACGTCACCCGTTGGTTTCTGAAAAGTGTTTTTGAAGCTCATTGTGGGCGGGGACGGTCGTCGCCATCTTGGTAGCGCGTCACTCGACGTCAATCTCGGATAACCAAAAATGGTCAAAGAGGTGGTGCGTAGGTGGAGCTGAGGTGCTTGGTTGCTGATGCC
>JACXGM010016062.1:0-20800 GCA_016801145.1 Umbra pygmaea
GTCATCCGTGAGGATCTCAGAGTAGAGCCGCTGCTCCTTTGCGTTGAAAGGAGCCAGTTGAGGTGGTTTGGGCATCTGGTAAGGATGCCCCCTGGGCGCCTCCCTAGGGAGGTGTTCCAGGCACGTCCAGCTGGGAGGAGGCCTCGGGGAAGACCCAGGACTAGGTGGCGAGATTATATCTCCAACCTGGCCTGGGAACACCTCGGGCTCATGTGGCTCGGGAAAAGGACGTTTGGGGTCCCCTGCTGGAGCTGTTGCCCCCGCGACCCGATCACGGATAAGCGGATGAAAATGGATGGATGGTTTATGTTGATAACTAATCACATTTCTTAAAATCTATGGTTAAATACATAGGTTCTGGATTTCTGGGCCCTGGAGAAATGACTGCTTTTAGAAGTGTTTTACAGAGACACATAGGGAATTCACCACTTCTAGATTAGAGAGAGAACTCTGCCAGTCAAAATATTTGGGCATTTTGTTTGACTTTTAGAAAACAAAAAATATACCTTTAGAAAATCTCACAACTGATCTTATAGACCCCTGAAAAGACCCATGACAGAAAGATTTTAACATTGAAGCAAGATCAATCAAACTAAATTAGCTTGTGCCATAGAGAGACACATAATTTATTAGAGGTCATAAAATGGCTACCTTGAAACACTGTTTGAGAGGTGGCCTGAGAAAATGAAAGAGCCAATGGTTAGCTTTGTAACCATTTGACAGATTTTAAAATTTTAGAAATCTATTACAGACAGTTTGGGGCCTAGAAAACACTGTTTGAGAGGAGCATTTTTATTTGGGGGTTTGAGAACTCTGATAGAACACCCCGATGGAAGAAATCAGAAATGGAGACTCTTTTCTCCCAACCACACAAACATACAGCCACACATAGACATACACACACACAGAGACAAACTGAAGGATTGTGATGCAAGAGCAGGTGAGAACATCCACTCTCTCTTTATTATTTATTTGTATTTTCTGTGATGTTGGACCAGATTTGCCATATTACTTTCATTTTGTAGCTTTGGATGACAACTGCTTACCTCAAGAGCAGGTGAAGCAAATTGAGACAATGTTGAAGACATTTGCTCACACTGGGCAATCGTGTACAATTTGTAAACAACATCGGTGGTTCTCGGTTAAATTCCCACTAGGGCATACTTTACATCTACTAGATTTAAATCCTGTACATCTACAAGATGTAAATGTCATTGTTTAGTAGTTGAGGTACAGGGACCTATTGTTTTATTTTTTATTCTGGGAACCCCTCTAGTTGTTGATTAAACCCTAATGCTGTGACGTCTTGGAGAGTTTGGTGGTGATGTGCATAGCATGGACAACAAAATGTCTGTTGTAAAGTTACCCTGCCAGGGGATCTGTTACTCCATCTAGACAC
The DNA here is from genome assembly GCA_016801145.1 of Umbra pygmaea. Taxonomy (NCBI): domain Eukaryota; kingdom Metazoa; phylum Chordata; class Actinopteri; order Esociformes; family Umbridae; genus Umbra; species Umbra pygmaea. Next base: position 1,400 of record JACXGM010016062.1, read on the forward strand.
CCACGAAGATTTAACAACAGTTTGAATCAGGATAAAGAACCCCAGGAATGATTTGTAAGTTTGCTGATTTTGTTCACGCTGTAGGGTAATCCAAAAAGTAAAATGAAGATTGTACATTGCAAATTCTACAGTCTGAATCCACAGCCTGTCATATTTTATATTTATGTATGAATCTTCAGAGAAATATAATTCTTAACACTTTCGGATTTTCAGCTTTTGGCAATCAAATGTGGGAGGGACCTAAAGACAACTGTGTGGCTAATGCTTCAGAGTGTCTTCTCTAATCGCCTTTCCATTAATACAAATGGAAAGGAACATCTGACCATAAAGGTGCTGCACAGCTGAAGGACCAGCTGACCCCTTAAACCTAGGCTGACTACTAACACCCCAGCATAACTGACAACTCGAACTCCTTCTGTATCCTACAGTCAGTAACATGAAGACCCGTAAAGAAGCCAGAAGTGTCAAACTACACCCAATCCACAATGTTCACTGTGAAAGTTACTTTTTTTCTTCCTCTCAATTCCCTGTGACCCTTTGAGGGGGATGCTCCTTGGACAGATATGGTATGGCAAGGTTGTTGGTCCTTTATACAGGCGAATGAGGAATCAGTCCTTTATACACAGGCCACATTCTCAAGCTCGGAACACTGGAGGACCTGTCAGGCTTGAACCACTTGTCATGACCTAGACTTGTCATGACATTCTGATTGGCTGTGTTCTCTACCTTGTATCCTGCACATTCTTTGATACCAACGATCTTAATTTCTTCATATACAATTTGCTACTTATTTTATTTACAGTGTTTACCTATTCTATTTAAATATAGCTTGTTAGTCATATTTCATACCTCCTGATATCTGCACATTATCTGGTACCACATATTCTACTTACACTGGATTTAATATTTGCTGTTTATTTAATTGCTTAACTATTATTCTATTGTTAAATATAGCTTGTAAATCCTTGTCACAGGTCAGCATTGCAGTTACAAGTACTGGGGTAGAATAGTGCATTAACTCTAAACTGTAACCACTTGTCCTTTTATTGAAATGCTTGTAAATATTATGTTAAACCTCAATTTCGTTGGTATCCTGCACATTCTTTGGTAGCAAATATCATCATTACTTGTATAAGGTTGACTCGTAACACTTTTCATCCCAGAGCTGACCTCTTTATATTATTAACAATTATTGTAAGTGTTATAATTTTCTTATAAGGATGTTTTTTTTCCAAAATATAATTGGAAACCTGCATGTTCTTTAGTACATTATATAAACTGTATATATGATATTTTTCTGTTATATATATTTCTGTGAACTTGTTTCAATGATAGTTTCTTTACTTTGAAATGTGTAATTAAAATGCCAAATGTGAATTTGTCTGGTTTGATCAATCATTATTCTTGATAAACTACATGCTAAAAATATATAAATATAAAAATTATATATATACAATAAGCGGCGGCAGAAAAAAGCATTTACCTCTTGACGGGCCGCGGAAGGGTCGCCTTTGGTATAACCACGGTGGAACGGTGACCTGCTGGCAAACGTGTTTGTGATTACACCGTTCTGCCACTCCTACAGCCGCTGGCGAACCACCGGTGGGCCGCTGACTCATTGCTATCTGGGATTAGACACATTCACATTAAAACTAATTTAGAGTCAGTAATCTTAATAAACTAGTTTAAGAGCAGCCACACTTGTGGTGTATTGGTTTTGGTGAATTTAACAGCAAATGCTTAATTAATTACATGTGCTTTGTACCCCAAACAACCAAATTGGAATTTAGTGTATAATATTGATTGTGTTTTCGGTGTAATTTTGATATGAATAAATTAAATTATGAAAACATATTTCAAAACCATCACTAATTTCAAAACTCTGACTACGGCACTGTCTGTAATATGCCACAACGAACCATTTACCTTTACATAACTCAGTTGTGGGAACACAGAAATAGGGTCTGAAACTAAAGAACCTCTGTTATTTCAAATATTCAGCTGAACTGTGTTTGGGTTACTCAAATTGACATTCCACGTATTAGAAGATGCTGGTGCCAAATTAATTTGGAGAATGTATTGCTCAAACTGTATAACTTTGAGTACCCCTCGGTTGAATATCAGTTTATTGTGCTATTATGCCTATGCTAATGTTTTGGTGTAATGTCCCTCTGACCCCCCTATTTCTTCTTCAAACCTGATAGATGCTTCGCAAATACTGCTGCTGATGCTGTGCACAATTACACTGATCCATCTTTCACTACATGCAAGTGGGCAAGTTCCATATACATTAGGTAATTATTATTTAGAGTTGTAAACTGAATAATCATTTTGTCATGTTTATCTTCTATGTGATTTATGTGATCTTTCATTTCAATTGCCAAGATGTGTTGTTGACCTACTGGAAGCTGTTGCCTTGGGCGCAGATGGCTCAGTGGATAGGGAGTCAGAATTGTAGTCAGAAGGTTGCCAGTTTGATTCCTGACTGAACCAAATTTCGTTGTGTCCTTAGGCAAGACACATTACCCTAATTGCTCCCAGGTCATTGCTGTATATAATAAATTGTTCTTAGTCAACTTACCTGTTTAAATAAAAAAATAATTAAAATGACAACATTTTACAAGTCCCCACCCCAGGTGAGGATGAAAGAGAGGCTGCTGTTCAGATCTACAGAGGCCTCAGGTCCAGAAGAACAACAATAAGCTCTCTTCCCATTCATGTTTTTTTAATGAATTTTGAGGACTTTGAGTTATTTTTGACCTTAGGAAGTCAGGTAGCTCAGTGGTTAAGGAGTCAGACTTGTCATTGGAAGGTTGCCAGTTTGATTCCAGGGTGGGATGAATGCCATTGTGTCTGGATAAATAGTGCCTGCTAAATCACAAAAAAATTTAATAGTTTATATACAATAGTTTGTTAAATGTTTATTATTGATAAGGATACCTTGTTTAGCAGGAATAAACAGGAAAATGTTTGGGAAGTGTTCACCTGGCCACAAAGGTCATTATTGGGCTCCTGTAATATTCAGCCTTTTTGTTTTTTCTAAAATAGGTTTTCTGAACAGTCAGCACATATTATCCCTCCAATAAACCATATTTTCGCACCTCAAGCATGAAAGCAATTTTGTTATATTCACTTTGTACCATGTAGGGCTTAGATCATGTCACTGTGTGTGTGTGTAGGAAGGAGTCACATGCAGGAGTACTGTGTTATGTATTTTATTCCTATCGCACTAAACACAGTAATATAATGCCAACAGCAGAATAAACAGGCTGCTTAAATGAAGATAACATAGCCTTTACACACAGGTTGCAACGTACAACATAGTACTCTGAAACACACACACATACACTCACCTAAAGGATTATTAGGAACACCCGGTCAAGTTCTCATTAATGCAATTATCTACTCAACCAATCACATGGGAGTTGCTTCAATGCATTTAGGGGTGTGGTCCTGGTCAAGACAATCTCCTGAACTCCAAACTGAATGTCAGAATGGGAAAGAAAGGTGATATAAGCAGTTTTGAGTGTAGCATGGTTGTTGGTGCCAGACGGGCCGGTCTGAGTATTTCACAATCTACTCAGTTACTGGGATTTTCATGCACAACCAATTCTAGGGTTTACAAAGAATGGTGTGAAAAGGGAAACACATCCAGTATGCGGCAGTCCTGTGGGAGAAAATGCCTTGTTAATGCTAGAGGTCAGAGGAGAATGGGCCGACTTTGACTGAAAAAAACATTCGTTACAACTGAGGTATGTAGCAAAGCATTTGTGAAGCCACAACACCAGGGATGTATAAAGTACTAGGGAACCAGACTTGAGTAAAAGTAGAAGTGCTTTATCAAAAAAGTAACTTGAGTAAAAGTAGAATTGCTCTTTAAGCACCACACTTAAGTAGAAGTACTGAAGTATTCAACATTTTTTGTACTTAAGTATACTAAATATATTTTAAAATTTACTACTCAAGTACTGAAAGTAAAATTACAAGTATTGTGTTATGTAGTTATAAAAGAAAACAGTCAAAGTTTGAAAATCATTGTTTATATTATTTCAAATGTTTAGCCTAAAAGACCCTCACAATTCCTTTGGCTTTGCAGTACAAGGACAGGAATATACAAGAGCACCTTAGTTAAAAGACTGATCTTAACTCTTATTTTTAGGAAGTTAGAAATCTTTGCTCGGCTGTTGTGATATGTGCATTATATATTATTTTTATGTTTCTAACCTTAATATGTTTCTTCAAATTTGATCGTAAATTTTTTAAGCTAATTATTTCACAATCGTTAGGGAAAGAGTAACCACTTCAATCTATATGAATTGCCTTTCATTCCCAAAAATATAAACATGGACTCTAAGTAGGGCCAGAGGTGGACACCTTCCTCACGATCACCCAAAGTTGGAGGTGTTGGTGTTGTTTCTGGTTATTCCATCTTGAAACAAACTAAAAGCTCAAGTGTTCTCAATTGAGGCAGGCAGCAGAGCAAAAAGTGGGACCACGCATATTCTGCTTGATTTGCTCTATGATGATGAGCCAGATTCATCAAACTTGGTGACAGAGCCATCTACAGCTCTGGCGGGTGATAATGTGGGTTGAAAGGTTTGTAACATTTTAATAATTGTAATGGGTAACGATGGAGCACATAAAAATGTATTGGAGTAAAAGTATTAAACTCATCGAAAGTAAAAGTAGAAGTAGGAGAAAAAACAATACTCTAGTAGAGTACAGATACAGCATTTTTGTACAATAGTAAAGTAGTTCTACTTCGTTACTATACATCTCTGCACAACACGCACAACCTTGAGGTGGATGGACAACAGCAGAAGACCCCACCGGGTACCAGTCATCTCCACTACAAATAGGAAAAAGAGGCTACAATATGCAAGAGTTCACCAAAATTGGACAGTTGAAAAATGTTGCCTGGTCTGATGAGTCTCAATTTCTGTTGAGACATTCAGATGGTAGAGTCAGAATTTGCGTAAACAGAATGAGAATTATGGATCCATCATGCCTTGTTACCACTGTGCAGGCTGGTGGTGGTGGTGTAATGGTGTGGGGGATGTTTTCTTGGCACACGTTAGGCCCCTTAGTGCCATTTGGGCATCGTTTAAATGCCACGGCCTACCTGAGCGTTGTTCCTGACCATGTCCATATGTATAAACATATTCCACATTATGTTGACTAAAGGTAAAAATAATACAGTAATAAATGTGTTCACTTAGAGGAGTGCCTTTTGGGTGGAACATTAATGAACAATAATAAAATGATCATTATACAGGCTTTCCATTCAAAGGAAGGCATATTACTTAGCTTAGTGGCTAACTAGATTTATCCCATATTTTACACCAGTAAAACAGTATTTGAAGTAATGATTATGAAAATACATAATACATATAATGAAATAACAACAAAAACATAATTACACTTTTGATGAACATTGTTGTCTATTTCGTCTTCTCTCTCCCTTATAACTGTCAAATTCTCAGTCAGAGGGAAGATTTATAGTCCAATTTTCCTTAGCTAGTAATGCCAAAGCCTCTGTAACTGAATATTTCTTGCTAGAACCCGCCATGTTGAGAAAATATATTGTGATCCATCAAAACCCGAGAGCAGTCTAAGCGCAATATGTTGTTCAAGCGTAACTGAACAAAATGGAAAACTCATTTTGAACGGCTACGCGTTTGAATATTTCCTGATCTGGTTGGTCAATTTTAACATGTGACCACTCTATGGAAAGGTCTTTCTCACCAAAATCCTGCAAGAAACAGCTTAGGACGATGTGTTACTTTTTTTGTTTTTTCAGTAGGTGGGGAGATAGCCCTTCTAATTATATTTATTTGTACAGCAATGATGACAAAAAAAAGGCATATAGCTAAAATTTCTTCCCCATACCCTCCCCCTTCCCTCCACTATATCCATTCCACCCGATTCCCCTACCCCCAAACCCCACACAATACATCCAGATGAAAACATATCACACGAACATACATTTATATCTAATTTACAATAGTAAGATTAATAGTAATACTAACTTGGTTTAAGGAAAATCTGTTGGAAGCCTCTGCAAAATATTAAAATATGAGATAAATGACTTCCATTTGTCAGAGAATTTAGAGTGAGATCCCTTCAAGGAGTACTTATTTTTCTCCAATTGCAAAAAAATAGGACACCAGTTAGCCACTGGGAAGCTAAGGGGTCTGACAGGATTTCCACAGTAGTAAAATCCTGCATCTAGCTAATAATGTTGTGAAAGCAATAATTTCAGAGTCTTTATTATTTAATTTAATCAAGTTACCTGGGATTCCAAAAAGAGCAATTAATGGGCATGTAGTCAGGTGAATTTTGTGGGCTTCAGACAAAGTATGGAATACTGAATTCCAGAAGCTATTGAATTTAAACATTTTGGATATTCTGGACTTTGAGAAATATACTCTGTGTATAACCTTAAATTGAACAAGACCCAGACGGGCACACGAAGAGGTAGAACTTTTTCTTTTATTTGCCTCTTCCCAGAACTCCTTAGAAAATACCCTCCCCATCTCCTGCTCCCAAGCCGATTTAGTTCTATCCATGGACTGGTCGTCGCAAGACATAATCCAGCAATAGACCCGGGAAATCAGAGATTTCTGTAGGGGTGAGATAGTCAGCAATACATCCCAGGGCTGGGTTGGGGGTATGCAAGGAAAGCCTTCGAATTGATTGGAAACAAAATTTCTTTTTAATTTACTATAAATAGCGGAAAAAGTGAGATGAAGGCAAATTGTATTAAACAGACATATTGGGAAAACTAGAAAAGACTCAATTTTCATATAAATCAAAGAATGTTTTAATGCCTTTCTCCTTCCAAAAACAGAAGGCTTTGTCATCAACCGATGGGGGAAATGTATATTTTATATCAATGGGGCCCTGGATAGATGCAGAAGAAAATTTACAGTGGCTATGGAACTGGTTTCAGATTTTGAGAGTAGTTAATACTACAGGATTACCAGTGTAACGAGAAGGAAATACTGGGAGAGCAGAGCAGACTAAAGCAGAGAGATGAAGAGAGGCATGACCTACCTTCTAAAGGGCACCATGGGGTGTTTGGGGCATGTAACCAGAGTAAAGTTTTCTGAAGTTTGGCCGCCCAGTAATAGTATAGAAAATTGGGAAGTGCAAGCCCTCCATTGAAATTATATCTCTGGAGATGAGATCTACTGACCCTGGGCACCTTTTCACCCCAGATGAAGGAATAAATTGCTTGATTGATTGGTCTTTGGCAGGAACAATGGTATAGAATTAAAAAGGTACATAAATGTAGGCAGACTGTTTATTTTCACGGCGTTGATCTTCATGGAAGCATGTGTTAATGTTGGGCGGAGAGACCCTTGATCCAATGAGTCATTATACATGGCTAAAAGTAGGGGGGCTAGCTGTGGACAAATTTTTTTTTAACTCAATAGGGAACCCATCTGGGCTGGGAGCTTTGCTGCTTTGAATAGTTTTTATTGAGGCGATCACCTCCTCAAGCCTTAGAGGAGAGTCAAGGTCAACAGCAACCTCCGCGACAACAGTGGGAATGTCTAGCATATCGAAAAACTGAGTCATTTTAGCTGTGTTCGCAGAAGACTCAGACATGTAAAGTAAGGTGTTGAAGGCTTTAAAGATGTCATTGATCCCCTCAGGGTCATAAACCATACAGTTTGAAGTATCTTTGATTTCGAGGGATCAAACGAGAGGCAGTGCGTTGATTTAACTGATGCGCCAGCAAGCGGCTTGCCTTGTCCCCATATTCCTAATAGGTCTCGTGAGTGCAACAGTAAACATTCCGCCTCATTCGTAGATAAAATAGTAAAATCAGAATACAAATTTAAACGTTGTTTATATAATTCAGGGGATGGAGTCTGAGCAAATATATGATCCAGCTCAAGAATCTCTGTTGAAAGTTTGTCCTTTTTAACCCTATGGTCTTTATTTACATGTGAGGAATAAGATATAATCCCCTCCCTCTTAAATAGGCCTTAAGCATCTCCCATAGGAGAGGAGAGATTGAATCAATCTGATTGTGATGAAGAAAATGATAAATTGCAGAGGGAATACAGTTACAAAATATATCATCGGACAAGAGAAGTGAGTTAAATTTCCAGCGAGGGGGAGTACAGGATTTTGGCGATAAAGTAATTTCAAGGGATACAGGGCCATGGTCCGATATTACAATGGGCAAGTAGTCCGCTAAGGTAACATCTGGTAATAGCCGATGGTCTACAAAGAAATAGTCAATGTGGGAAAAAGAGTATTGAATGTGTGAGAAGAAAGAGTACTCAGGTGCCAGTGGATTCTGAAGTTCAAGGGTCAGTACATCCATTCTGTGTCATAAACTCTAAAAAAGAATTTTCCATGTTGGAGAGAGGAACAGGTCTAGGACTAGAGCAATCCAAGTTTTGGTCCATGACACAGTTCAAATCTTCCGCCAGTATCAATCGATGGGTGTGTGACAATGGTATCCTCCCCAGTAGCCTATTTGTGTAACGAACAGAGTTGGCCAGAAGGTAATATAGAATACAGTTTATTGATCCTGGTACTCAGGAAAGCAATATTCATAAAGGCAGTGCTCAGGAATGGTAAATATATATGCAGGCTTAGGTCAGGCAGTACAAAACAAGTAGGCAGACAGGCATGGATCAAATACACAGGCAGGGTACTCCAACAGGCAGGGACAGGACTTGGAAACGGGTAGTCAGGCTAGCAGAAGTTGTTACACGATACAGGGATCTCAGACGGGCAGGTTCGGTTACAGGGCAGGCTAGAACAATAGAACAAAAGTACCAGAGGGATAATCCAAAAATCAAAGTGAGTATACAAAAATATGCAGGTCAGACCAAAAGACAATACTGGAATATAACGCTCAGAACTGGAAATGATTCTTAATACCTCGCGAAGAAGTAATGGGTTGTGGGTGCATATATACAGACCAGGGGTGTTAGTATTCAGGTGATTTGGACCTGATTACAGAGGTGCGTTCATGAGTGAAGGGAAGTTGTGCGTTGGCATGTGTGGAAGGAGGTTGCAGAGGTCCGGGAGCAGCAGAGGACGTTACAGAACCACCCCCTCTACGGGCGGCTCCAGAAGCCCGGAACGAACGGACTGCCGGACGACCCCTGGGGCATGGCGCAGGACTGTCAGGATGATCCCGGTGAAAAGCAGAGACGAGATCCGGGTCCAGAACATCGGCCGCCGGAACTCAAGAGCGTTCTTCAGGCCCGTAGCCCTCCCAATCCACCAGGTACTGCAACGCCCCCTGGCGCCTCCTGGCGGCAAGCAGGCCATTCACCCGATAAGCCGGAGTACCACCAACATCAAACGGAGGAGGAGGAGCCCGGGCGGACAAAGGAGGATGAATTGCTTTGCTTTGCTTTATTTTGGCCAGGTCGCCGTTTTAAATGAGAATTTGTTCTCAACGAGCCCACCTGCTTAAATAAAGGTTAAATAAAATAAAATAAAAATGAAGAGGACTGTAGCGAACAGGCTTCAATAGGGACACATGGAATGAAGAAGCAAGCCGGAACTGGCGTGGCAGTTGTAATTTGTAAGTGACAGGATTGAGTCTGTGAGTGATTTTAAATGGACCGATGTACCTCTGAGCCAGCTTACGACAAGGTAACTGGTGACGCAGGTCCCCGGTTGACAGCCAAACCCTCTGTCCGGGATGATACAATGGCGTAGGGCGTCTTCTCCTGTCGGCTTTGTCCTTCTGGATCCCAGACGCCCTCACAAGGTGCTGATGCGCGGAATCCCACACTTTATTGCTGGCAGTGAACCATTGTTCCACCGCGTCGACGTCTACAGCGTCCGTATCCCAGGGAAACAGGGCCGGTTGATATCCTAGAACACACTGAAAAGGTGTGATGCCTAGGGAAGATAGTATCAGTGAATTTTGGGCGTATTCAACCCAGGGGAGGTACCTACTCCAGTCATGTGGTCAGTGAGAGCATTGTTGCCGTAGAAACGTGCCAATGACTTGGTTGAGCCGTTCTGTTTGGCCATTAGATTTAGGGTGATACCTTGAGGATAAGCTGACCGTTACCCCAAGCCGGTTCCAGAACGCCTTCCAAACCCGAGATGTAAACTGGGGCCCCCTGTATGATACTATATCCTCCGGGAAGCCATACTGTCGGAAGACGTGAAGGACACACTTTCTGCCAGATCCATGGCATTAGGCAGTTTGTCGAAGAGAATCAAGCGGCACATTTTTGAAAACCGGTCTATGAGGACTAAGATCACAGTGTTCCCAGCGGAAACAGGTAAGTCAGTCATAAAATCCAAAGCAACATGGGACCATGGTCTATGGGGTATGGGTAGTGGCAGTAGTTTACCTGAAGGCAGTTGACATGGCGTTTTGGATTGGGAACAGATCGGACAGGACAGGACGTAATCCGTTACATCCTCCCGAAGCGAGGACCACCAGTACTTTCCGGAGAGCAGTTGAACAGTTCGGGTAACCCCGGGATGGCCTGTGCCAAGGGAATCGTGACACCATTTCATTAACTGTGGTCTGATTACAGCAGGTACGTACGTCCTCCGTTGTGGCGTCTCAGGTGGAGCAGGGTCCGTCACAAGGGCCTCAAGTATTAAGGCGTCAATGTCCCATTGGATGGGTCTTACCCAGCAGGCAGGAGGCCGGATGGGTTCCGGGTCTGTTGTTTTCGTAGCTGGGTCAACCTGACGAGAGAGCGAATCGGCTTTGGTGTTCTTATGGCCTGGAATGTAGGACACAGAAAAGATGAAGCGATTAAAGAATAAAGACCATCTCGCTTGACGAGCGGTCAACCGTTTTGCATCCCTAATGTACTCCAGGTTCCTGTGGTCTGTTAAAACCTTGAACGGATGACTGAACCCCTCCAACCAGTGCCTCCATTCCTCAAGGGCCAGCTTGATTGCCAACAGTTCTCTGTTACCAACATCGTAATTACGTTCAGCTGGAGTGAGTTTGCGGGAAAAGTACGCGCAGGGGTGGAGCTTAAAATCAGGACCTGAGGGCTGTGACAACACAGCCCCTACCCCGACTTCCGATACATCCACCTCCACCATGAAAGGGAGCGTAGGATTGGGCTGCTACAAAATGTGAGCTGTGGTGAACCGGTGCGTCAGAGCATGGAATGTAGCCAATGCTTGCTCTGTCCAGGTCAGTACTGATTTGCGTTGGTTAGTCAAGGCATGGAGAGGAGCGGCCACAATGCTGAAGTTATGAATAAAATGCTGATAGTAATTTACAAAGGCTAGGAATATTTGTAATTCCTTGCTGGATTTAGGCAAGGGCCAATTACGCACGGCTTCTATTTTGTTGTCGTCCATCTTAACCCCCCCAGGGGTTAGAACAAACCCCAGAAACGAAACAGTAGAAACATGGAACAGACCTTTCTCCCCTTTTACGTACAAATGGTTGTCCAAAAGACGTTGTAGCACAGCCTTCACATGTGTGACATGGTCCGCCAGGGACGATGAATAGATCAATATGTCGTCAATGTACACAACTACAAAACGGTCCAACATGTCGTGGAATATGTTATTCATGAATGACTGGAATACTGCGGGTGCATTGGTCAAGCCATATGGCATAACTAAGTATTCGTAATGTCCAGTATGTGTGAGGAAAGCCGTTTTCCACTCGTCCCCTTCCTTAATTCTAACCAAGTTGTATGCCCTGCGCAGGTCTAATTTCGTATAAATAGATGCTTGTCCGACTTGTTCTAACGTGGCTGGAATCAATGGCAAAGGATACCTGTGTTTTACCGTGACGTTATTAAGGCTTCTTAAGTCTATGCAAGGCCTCAACCCCCCATCTTTTTTCCCCACGAAAAAGAAACTAGATGTAGCAGGTGATTTAGAAGGTCGAATGAAACCCTGTTTGAGTGCTTCCTCTACTCATATGTTCATGGACGCCTTTTCAGGTATAGATAGATGATAGATCCTACCTTTAGGGAAGACAGCATCAGCTGTAAGCTCAATAGTGCAGTCCCATGGTCTGTGGGGAGGTAGCAGGGAGGCTTTTTCTTTGGAGAACACCTTACGTAATCCATCATATTCTGGCGGGATATAAGCAGTCGGCGTAGGACTGCAATCCTCTACTGAGGTGGCCCTGTAGGACATGGGAATACAGGTAGTGTGACATGACTCACCCCAAGACAGCAGCTCTCCCTTAGACCAGGATATAACAGGATCATGTTTTGTTAGCCACGGATATCCCAAGATAAGCTGGTCTTTAGATGATGACAGGACCATTAATTGAATATATTCTTTATGTAGAATTCCTACCTGCATAAGAACAGAAGCGGTTTGATGTGTAACATCAATCCCCGACACTGCCCTGGTGTACCGTCGTATTTTAGAGGCATTGATATATGAACGTGAGTGGCCATCGAAGCCGGCTCATGGCTAGGAGGTGCGGGAATAGAGGCTTGTTGAAGCAGGCGACTTAACTCACTGATCTGTTCCTCTTGTTGATCGAGGCGAGCGGTCAATCCAGCCGGATCCATCTTCCTGGTATGTTGGTTAGGGCGAGGTATTCTGTAACGAACAGAGTTGGCCAGAAGGTAATATAGAATGCAGTTTATTGATCCTGGTACTCAGGAAAGCAATATTCATAAAGGCAATGCTCAGGAATGGTAAATATATATGCAGGCTTAGGTCAGGCAGTACAAAACGGGTAGGCAGACAGGCATGGATCAAATACACAGGCAGGGTACTCCAACAGGCAGGGACAGGACTTGGAAACGGGTAGTCAGGCTAGCAGAAGTCGGTACACGATACAGGGATCTCAGACGGGCAGGTTCGGTTACAGGGCAGGCTAGAACAATAGAACAAAAGTACCAGAGGGATAATCCAAAAATCAGAGTGAGTATACAAAAATATGCAGGTCAGACCAAAAGACAATACTGGAATATAACGCTCAGAACTGGAAATGATTCTCAATACCTCGCGAAGAAGTAATGGGTTGTGGGTGCATATATACAGACCAGGGGAGACAGGTGTTAGTATTCAGGTGATTTGGACCTGATTACAGAGGTGAGTGAAGGGAAGTTGTGCGTTGGCATATGTGGAAGGAGGTTGCAGAGGTCCGGGAGCAGCAGAGGACGTTACAATTTGCAATATTAACATAATCAAAGTTGGGTGCATACACATTAACCAGTACTACGGGAGTGTTACAGATCGAACCAGATATATATAAATAACTCTCGCTGTTTTCTGAAATTACATTGGTGGGTGAAAAATGTATTCTTTTACTGACCAAAATTGCCACCCCTCTGGCTTTAGAATTGAAGTCGGCGTGGAAGACTTGGCTAAACCTAGGGTTTTTTAGTCTTGAGTGGTCTTTAATAAGTAAATGGGTCTCTTGTAGGAATGCTATGTCGGTTTTATTCTTTATTAAGTGGAAGAAAACACGAGACCTCTTATTTGGATTGTTCATTCCTTTCACATTCCAAGATATTAATTTAATATTAGAAGCCCATCCTATTTTGCTGTGGTCAGCCATTTAATGTTTCTCTATTCATAGTTTTGTAAAGTTATCCCATCAAAGATAAATTTGGGCAACATGGCATCATCAATTATCAAAAATGTATCCAAAACACACATATAATTACAAAAAACAAACTCATAGAATAATCTACAAAGAACAAAAAAACTAGAACTGCAAGCAGTTTTGACAGGGTCCAAGCCGTCCCTGGCGAGACCCCCCCTGGTGCCCCGATGACCCGCGGAGCCCACAAAAGCAAAACCTATGAAATCGGAACCAAAGGCGCGATGGCTGTGATGCAAAAGCTGGAAAATATCATAACACCCAAGATACAAGGTCTGTAGTAATTTGCACATGCTCTGATATTTCAAAGACATTTTAAGATGTTGCTTTGATAATGGTCGAAAATGTCAGAGAAGATGAAAAAAGTTGTCATTAGCAAGAAAACATAGGGGATTACAAACTAAGAAAGCAGATGATGAAATACCATCACACAGTATGTCGATCCTTAAACTTTTGTACGGTAAACAGGTTTTCAGATAGCGTAGGTAATCAGAGTGCTATACAGCCATGGCTGATGATCCATGTAGCATATTTGAATGAACTGACATTTGGTTTAAATTGTCTTAATTGCACAGGGACAGGGCTTAAAGTTGACATTTTTTTGCCTTTAATCAGTTATTTACTAGTGTCGAGTTGATAAGCAATTGTTTAGTTTTTATAGAGCAATCACTATATGCAAACAGTGAACCTAAACTTTTGAACACTAGTGTATGTCTGCTTGCTTCAAATTTGCTAAATATTTAAAATGTTGTCAGTTCCAGTATATGGATTGCTGTATCTGCTTCAGAACTACAGAAATCCAAATTCTAAGTACTGTAAATGATTTAGAGCAATGTTGGTGTATTATAACATAACGTGTGTGTTTTAAAATCAACAAGACCATAATTTAAATAATGTACATCGTTATATATTGCAGAAGGCTTAAATCTAACGATTGAGACCCTATGCTCATTATGAAAATGTTTACTGAGGTAATAAATCAAGTGAGAAGTGTTTCTCATTCTCACAGACTATTACAGTAACTGATCTCTTCATTCTGAGAATTTCCCACATACAGTAAAGGATGCATGTGTATCCTTCACGCTCCGAAATCACCCACAATCCTATGCGCACAGCTTTGCCAGCTCGGTAAATAAAAAAATACAAATGTAACATTAAAATTAGACCATTCACAGCATTATACATAGCTTTCTCGTCTTTTCTAACAGGGACTAACAGGAACAAATATCATTGAGAAGCAAACTATTTAATGTTCAGAAGTGATAGCTGTGTAATCTGCTTTTTATTTCTTTCCCCACCTCAATTACATAGGGTTATTTTGAAGAAGATGAGGCTTGAATGACGCAATGATGTGCACTTGCTAGCCTGTTCCACTTATGTGTACTCCGAATGATAAGGAAGAGTCTCGCCTAGCCTCTGTAGGACCTGACTTGGAAGGACTAGTCCATAGAACAATCTCCATATACAATTATGGCCTACAGTGAGTTGAATGGGAGAGTGATGTGGGTCCCTGTTTATGTGTTGCTGACTATACTGCCTCAAGTGCCAATCAGACTATATTTGGATTAAATACATCCTAGTGAACATTTATCCATAGCACGAGTCAACACAAGCTTTAGTTTTGCTGTTATAAAGCTATCTGCATAGGCAAGCATGCTATATATAATGTACATATAACCATTGTTTTTAAAACATTTTTTTATATATATTTATTTTTCCTCAACTCAATCTTTCTACCTGCTTATAACATCCTAATATCGGCCTCTATTTAGAGTTTAAGCTAATTGAAGAATTATACTCTTTGATATACATTGACCTTCAGGCTTTTATTTGGAAGGTTTTGCCATTATACCGAACATATTACATAATCTGAAGTGTTGCTAGCATAATACTAGGTAAATAGTTTACTAGGTAAATACACAATTTGTGTATTTACCACACAAGTTGTATACAGTTACAGAAAGATATGGTATTTGGCTCCTATTAATGGTACTGCAATTAATGGAGATAAATTGAGAACAAATAAATGTGTTCTTGGCACAAATAGGTTACACTCCGGTACAGTAGGGGGCAGTATATGCATCATTAACTCAGATGCAATCTGTTAGAACTCACAGAAAAAGAAGAACATGCATATTCGTTACTGATTCTGGTATCACTTTTAAACGTTTCACCTTGTTTTAAACCAACTATACATGTCTTTGCTATTTTGTTTTGAATGCTACTGATTACGCTCATAATAGCATCAATTATTAGCTGTGCTCGCTTGGGTACTCTAATAATGTAATCTTGCTTTGAACCTGATCACGTCATTGAATTGAATTGCGAAGGGGAAGTTAAAATCGAATATCAACTGGGAGTAGCTATGCTTTTACTCAATGTAGAGGGACTGGAAATGGGCTGTTGTTAGCTACCTATGCTATTACTGATACTTTTATATACAAAGACGATCAACCACCTGGGTAAAACATATACATGTTTAGCTAAACTCACAATAGGATTAGCCACAATGGTAGCTAGCCAGGTTAGGTGTCGGTAGAGTGGTAAATAACTAGCTTGCTAGTGCTAAACATAGCTGATCAGCTACGATTGGTAAAGTCAGTTGCCCGAGGTTATCCGTTGTGTTTTAAGAAGGATCATTGAAATTAATTAGATGAGGTAGCCAGCTAAACTAATTGCTTTGCTAAAGCTAGCAGACTAGGGGATAGCAGTCAACCGGAGCTGCAATCTTGTTGATGCAGTTTGTCTGCAACCAGGAGCGCTGTACCATCCGTTTTGATTCAAATGAATGATCACCTAAATATGGAAATAAATGAAGAACTAAACTATTGATTGATTTCAAAAATACAATCACACTGCACCATGATGGGACCCAGCTAGCATAGAGCTGGCGGACCACCGGCGGACCAGCAGTGGGAGAGCTGGTGGTCCCCCAGGCAGTTTGTCATCATTTAACCAGCTGTCCACTGCCGGCCAAGAGGTCCACCGGCAGGTGAACAGTTTTAGACCTTGAAAAATTGTCTAAAGTAAAAAAAGACAAGCTTTTTTCTTTAATATATATTTTAAAACTGAATTCAATTTTGAATTTTGAAATATACTTAACTGTGTTTGTATTGTATTTGAATGTTGTTGTAACCAAATTTATAAATGTTTCATTACATAGCCCATACACAGCTGATGGAGTAACTGGAACAAAAGTATGAGTGCGTAGTATTCCCGGAGGATCTCTGTCTAAAACTCTGCTCACCCGCCGGAAGATTGCTCATTCGCCAACACTCCAGCTGGCGGACTGCCCATAAAACGATGAGCATAAAGCTAGCGGACTGTGAGCTGTAACCACCGGTGGTCCGCCAGCTCCATGTTTGCTGGGGACACATTAAGTTGCAATTGAAATAAAATAAAAACAGCTTGCAATAAGGCGTTGTTGAATGGGTTCCATATTTGGGTGAAATAATAATAATAAAATTTCAATTTCAATATATTGCTCGGAATTTGTTTGATCAAAACCATTGATTGTATAATTACTGGATGGAGCCATGTGTGACGTCACCCATTGGTTTGTTAATATCCCCTTTGCTTTATCGCCAATTTTAAAATCAACGAGTCCATAATTTGAAAAATGAACATTATAATAAATATCATAAGGTTTAAATCTAGCGATTGAAACCATATACTCATTATGAAAACCTTTACCGAGGTGATCAACTATATTATGTCTCTCATTCTCATAGACTATCACAGAAACCGAGCTCTTTTGCAACCAGGCGTATCGCCCCCAGCTAGAATTCAGATAGAATGCAGGTTGAAGGCATTTATGCAGGTTGAAAACTCATTTACGTCAATTTGCCAAACCGGATGCTTACCCTGTGGCCAAAACACATAAACATTGATTAAAGTGCCGCCTAATGGCCGATCTTTGCCAAATTTGGTACAGAAAATCATAGTGGGACAATGAACAACAATCTCAAGTTTTTGGATGATAGCATTTAATTTGGTAGCGATATGTTAAAGTTCATTTTTCATAGCTAGTTACAAAAAATTGTTTGTCAATTGCGCATAGTTTAACATAACAATATTATTTTGATAACTTTTGGTCAGGTCCATCTGAAGATGCATGCTACCAAGTTTCATGTAGATCGGTTATACGGTCTAGGAGGAGTATGAAAAAGGTAGTTTGCGCATGGCACGATATTTTCAAAAATATTGTTATCAGAAATGGGCGTGTCATATATCATCAGATTCAAACTAATTCAAGGAACATATAGATATTAAAGTTTTTAGTGTGCAATGTACAATGTGGAAGTAATAGCTAAAAACACATTTGACATCATTATAGCGCCACCTAGTGGCCCACATGTGTAATTTTTGGAATGTGAGTTCCGGTAGCCATTGCACATCTACACTGTAAATTTAAAGTTACTCACATTAATGTAAGTAGTAAATCCCAAAAATTGTCTAAATACATGAATGTTGATTAAAGCGGCCCCTAATTGCTGATCTTCACCAAATTGAACAACAATCTCAGGTTTTTTGATGATAGCATTTAATTTGGAAGCAATATACTAAAGTTCATATTTCGTAGCTAGCTACGAAAATATTTTCGTTCGTCAGTTGCGCATAGTTTAACGTAACAAAAAATTATTTTAATAACTTTTGGTCAAGTCCGTCTGAAAATGCTAGGTGCCAAGTTTCATGTAGATCAGTTGCAGGGTCTAGGACGAGTTCAAAAAAGTTAGTTTGCGATATTGTGAAAAATCTTTTTTATCAAAAAGGGGCATGTCCTATATCATCAGATTCAGCGCAGTTCAAGGTACACTTGGATATAAGGATTTCTATTGTGCAATGTTGTTCACCAAAACCCCAATGACAAATCGAGGTAGAGGAAGAAAGACCCTGCCCGGAGGAAGACCGGGGCCCCCATCTGGAGCCAGACCCGGATGGAGGGCTCGTCAGCGAGCGCCTGGTGGCCGGGTTTGCCACGGAGCCGCGGCCGGGCACAGCCCAAAGAAGCAACGTGGCACCTCCCTCTCCAACCGCTGGGGTCGGGTGCGTTGCCAAATTGGTGGTAGTGAAGGTCAAGGGCCTCAATGGACCAGACCTGGGCAGCAGAGGCTGGCTCTGTGGACGTGGAATGTCACCTCTCTGTGGGGGAATGAGCCAGAACTGGTGGAGCGCTACCAATTAGATCTGGTGGGGCTAACCTCTATGCACAGTCTCGGTTCTGGAACCATTCTCCTGGATAGGGTTTGGACTCTTAACTTCTCAAGAGTTGCCCAGGGTGTGAGGCGCCGGGCGGGTGTGGGGATACTTACAAGCCTCCAGCTGAGCGCCGCTATGTTGGAGTTTACCCCGGTGAACGAGAGGGTCACCTCCCTGCGCCTGCGGGTTGCTGGGGGGAAAACTCTGACTGTTGTTCATGCATATACACCAAACAGGAGTTCAGAGTATTCGGCCTTCTTGGAGACCTTGAATGGGGCTCCAGTGGGGGATTCCATAGTTCTGCTGGGGGACTTCAATGTGCACGTGGGCAATGATGGAGACACATGGAGAGGCGTGATTGGGAAGAATTTTGATTGATGGTGATTTTGTCAACTGATCACCATCTGGTGGTGAGTTAGGTCAGGGGATGGCGTCACATTAGCGTCACATTAGCGTCACATTAACATCCTCCAATCTAAAATAAAATCTAGGATTGGCTTCCTATTCAGAAACAAGGCCTCCTTCACTTATGCTGCCAAAAAGACCCTGGTAAAAATGACCATCCTTCCAATCCTTGATTTCGGGGATGTCATTTACAGAACTGCCTCCACCTCCCTACTTAGAAAGCTAGACGTAGTCTATAATAGTGC
>JACXGM010016063.1:0-20857 GCA_016801145.1 Umbra pygmaea
GGCTAGAAAACCGCGGACATGGCAACACTGGCCGCAACGCAGCCAAATAAATGCTTATTTCAACAACAGGTAAAATGAGACGTCAATCAGCATCAAACCTCCAGTAGCAAATTAAATTTTGGGGTGGCACCCGGGGTGGCCAATCAGATGTCAGGGGTGTCCAGTGCCCCCCCGGACACCCCTCTGCCTCCGCTACTGGGTATTTCTAGCTACTGGAAAGGGTGTTATGCTCTATTCTATTGTGTATGTATTTACATTGAAATTCAGATGTTGATTTGAGCCCCACCGTAGTTTAGCCCCAAAAAATACTCTGGCGCTGCCACTGATGACACGGGCGTCCGAGTGCTCCGGCATTAACGGAATCGTATATCGAAAAATTAACGATGCTGAACAATGGCTCCACATTCGCCTCTGGTTCTCCTTAAGTTTCGATTCCACATTTCAGCTATTGATCTGGATTTTCTCAAATTCCACAGTAGATATGGACATATGGTGCATCAATGGAAAGGGGAGATAGGATGTAGTATGTGAATCCGGTGACAAATTCAACGGAAAACCATATTTGGCCATTAGGGGCTGTGCAAAGTCAGGTATTTCTGCAATAACATTGTCAAAATCTTGATATTTGGGTTAAATCTTTTTTCCATTTCATTTTAGTAAACTCTGTGTACACAAACAATGTTCTCAATGCTCGAGTTCATGTGTACAGCCCCTGGTGATACTTCAAGCAAAGTTTCATGTTGTGTCGAGCCTTCTTAGTGTTTTAAAAATAGCGATTTTGATGATATCATATTAGTGCCCCTATCACTCCCGTTCAAAATGCGATTTAACCGAAACCAAAAATAGGCAAAATCTTAAGTGGTTTTTCTTTCCTAATTATGCTTTTAAATGAAACTTTGACTCGGGTACATTAAAAAAAGACCATAGGTTGCATTTTGGGGAGAGTTAGGCCTGAGATCTTTTCTCCAAAATTCCACAGTGGATATGGACATATGGGGTATCACTGGAAATGTGAGGAGCTGTAGTATGTGAATCTGGTGACACATTCAACGGAGAACCATATTTGGCCTTTAAGGAGCAGTGCAAAGTCAGGAATTGTTGCAATAACGTTGTCAAAATGTTGTATTTTGGGTTAAATCTTTTCTCCAAAATTCCACAGTAGATATGAACATGTGAGGTATCAATGGAAAGGTGAGAAGCTGTAGTATGTGAATCTGGTGACACATTGAACTGAAAACATGTTTGGCTCCTATGGTGCAGTGTAAATTTAGGAATTACAAAAATACATTTTTTATTGATATTTGAGCTGTACAATCTCGGTATCTCCACAGTAGATATGCACACGTGGGCCATCACCGGACAGGATGGGAGCTGTAGTTTTTGAATCAGGTGAAATATGTAAAGGGAAACAATTTCTGACTCTTCAATTTAAGATTTGTTAGATTTTTAAGATCTTCAGATGGATTTGATCACATAATATGAGGACATATGAGGCATCGATGGGAGAATCGGGTGAGGCTTTTTACAGGAAACCATATATGACCCCCTTATGGGCAAGGTGAAATCTGGAATTTCATTTCTATATACAAATTCTGGATATTTTACAAAATTCTAAATTGTTATATTTGTTGTTAGCTGGGGTTTTAATCCAAAACTGTACTGTGGATGTTTGCAAAGCGGTGTCATTTTCATGTTTTTTTGTCAGTTTTAGTATTGGATTGAGTAGTTTTGACAGTTGGATGTTCCTTCTTGAGAGAACTTTTCTGATGTGAGCTAATACAATGTAAATAATGATGTAAAGGAACAAAAAATATTACACTTACACCTCCCAGTGTGGTAGGCTACAGGCCCTGAGAATTTGTGACTTTTTCAATATAATTTTCAAGATTATTGGCTTTTATTCAGACAGATTCAGCACAAACAAGTGTCAGGAAAAAGTTGTAAGAGACGGGAGGGACTGGGAAATGGCCTGGGGATAACCAAGTGTGTCACGGACACACTTCATTTACTGCCAGTCAATCAAATCAGGGTTCATGGTGTGCGTCCACATTTTTAAACCATTAGAAAATGACTAATGCAGAAGAGAAGGAGATAAAATAATTGATGCATAATGGATTTTATTAGCATATTCAAGGTAATAAGCTGATATATCATGGTGCATAATAATGGCAGACAAAACACATTTTGGCTATAAGTTTGTTGGCTATGTAGTATCCTTATGTAATTAAAGTAATACAATTGAACAAAGAAACAATGCAGTAGGCCTAGTGGTACAAAAGGGCATCAATAAGCAGAGGTTTCCTGTGGACAGATTAGGGAATAAGACTGAGGCAGTATGCCCTATCTCACAGTGGATGATATCTAGAGTGGGAGGAAAAGACAAAGTTAACAAACAAAAAATGATGCCTTAAAGCCTTCAGCCTAATTAGCAAGTAGGCCTAAATATACCAGGCCTAGCCTATATGGAATGAGATATTTTTGACAGACAACTTGCAAAGCAGGAAAAAAAGAGCATTGCTTTTCACATCATGCTATGTGTGGACACTTTTGGTCAATATTGACCTATTCAGCAAAAATTAGAGTTACTCTGATCTGCAGAGCTGTCATTTAAATACATGAAATGTGCACAAAGAAAGCATAATTAGGCAGAAAAAGAACAATCGCTGTGGACATGCTGTGTGATCTGCACTGATCTGCAGAATGGCTCGATGTTG
The DNA here is from genome assembly GCA_016801145.1 of Umbra pygmaea. Taxonomy (NCBI): domain Eukaryota; kingdom Metazoa; phylum Chordata; class Actinopteri; order Esociformes; family Umbridae; genus Umbra; species Umbra pygmaea. Next base: position 2,715 of record JACXGM010016063.1, read on the forward strand.
CGATAAACACTGCCACCCAATGGCTGAAGCAGTAATTTTTTATGGTGGATTCAAAATTTAACACTAAAACACCAAATGCCGACGCCATCTGGCGTTTGAGTTTGTAATTAAAATAAATCTGTGATTTTGAAAGCTACACCCTCCTTCTTCCCTGACCCTTCCTAATTATGTGTAGTTTACATTATTCGGTTGTCCAATTTAAAAAATCTCAAACAGAAAGCTATTTAGAGATTATTTCCATGTCCTGAAATATTTATAAATTTAGCCTTTGCAATATAATGTTATAATAAAATGGTTATCATGTGTTTTAGAATTGTCGCCAATTATTTTACAACTATGACACTCTGCTTCTCATAATTCAGAATTTGCTATAATTATGTTGTAAAATTTGTATTATACTTATTTATTGTTTACAATGCTACCATAATCCTGAAGTTTTAAAATGACAAGTGGGCAAATGTCGCAGCCTTCACTCATGTAATTCTACATGTGAGAAATATATTACACTAACTAATAAAACAAGTAATGAATTAACATTTGGTATTGAATTTACAACTTAATATTTTAAATGGTATGATTTTATATCAGAGAGAGGGAGAATCAGATGAGTCTATTGGAAATCTACCTGAGAATTGCCGCTTCTGCTAGGCCTATACGAATGATATTCAGATGAGGAAATATTGTTCACCAGCTCACCAACTACGACACTCTGCTTCACATAATTCAACATTTAGTCTAGGCTATATTCATGTTGTAAAAAATTTAGTAATTCAATAATATTTGTGATAGTATTTCTTTGTAAATTCAATCAAATAACACATTTGCTTTGTAGAACAATTGAACATTTGATCTGCGCATACTTGTCTCAAACTAAAAATGTAGCAAGAACAAATATAGCCTACCGGTAGCCTAATCAATCTACTGGGAGAAACGATTTCTCTAATCTCTAATTAGCAAACACAAAGCACATAGATAATGTCCTAAAACCAGATAAAACAAGCCAGACACAAAACAATCTGCAACTGGTTATATTTTAAAACCACCAGAAAAAGTATCTCATACACTAGCTGATGATCGCTGGAAGCAGTGATGGCTGGAGGCTGTGGAGATTAATGCGTTTCTTAATGAGGATGATTTGTATGCTAATGACGCTGATGGGCATCAGCAGTTGGCGGTTATAGGTTGTGTGGAAGGCCTGGCGGTTCTAGTGTTAAGGAGAACCTGAGGCGAATGTGGAGCCAAGTTTAGCATCATGTAAAATTAAGGCACTTCCTCAAATTCCTACACTACAGGGTCAACTTTCGTATCATTAGATGCTGATTACTGCAATAAACTTTCAGCCAGACCCTTCACATATAAAAAGTATGTGTATGTATGTATGTATGTATGTATGTATGTATGTATGTATGTATGTATGTATGTATGTATGTATGTATGTATGTATATATATATATATATATACGTAAATAAATACATACAAGAATATGGAATATATGAATATAAATAAATACAGAAATAAATGATCACAGAAATAGATAAATAAATAGGGAAAGAACATTAATAAATGTAGCATTTGTATAAATATATAAATGTATAAATATTTTTATTGATGCATATATTTGCTGTTAAAATCTTTCTATTGTTTTGAAATTTTTCTATGTATTTCAAAAGATTTTGCTGCTTAGTTTTCATTAAGCATATATGATACCATGTGCTGCCATGGTAACACTGGCTCTGCCTTCTTTCTTTAAGGATTCTGGACATCCTTGCACAGCGACCGACCCAGACACATGTCTCATGGCTGTGTCTCCTCAGCACTTCATAGACCTCTTCAAGTTCTAAACCTCTTTTTTGGAAGTCCATACCAGAAGAGGAGTGAATTGTACCCACCCCCTATCCTCCATGACTTACCTTTTGTATCTTTTGTGTGCATTGTGCTTGAGGAACAAAAACAAAGGGCTCAGAGGAAGACTTGTTTTGTTTGTTTTGTGTTTTTACTCTGTGCCTGAAAACAACATGAGAGGACAACAAAGATGTGTTGAATGGTTCTGGTGTGTAGATGGTACATTATATTTTGGCACAGATCTGAAGTGGTTTCCAGTATGGAGTCCATGCATTTTCTTGTACTGGCCCCCATTGGAATGTGACACCACAACCCCTACCCTGGTGAGCACTATGCTGTATCAACTGAGCAACAGTAAGGACTGGGTATTGTGTGGTAAAAAATGTCTGAGTCATCGATGGACGAACAAAGAAAATGGCTCAGCTTTGACACTTCTTTGGTAGATGGCTTTGGTTGCTGTTTTAGGCCGGGTTGTTTTTTGTTGTTCATTACTTTATAACAAAATGCATGTCCAGTGTAGTTGTAGTTCTCTGTTTACATACAGTATGTGTCCTTCTGTGTAATTTTGCTGTGCCTATTTAAGGCAACACAAAAAATTATACATTTTGCCATAAGAAAAACATTTTACGATACACCTGTCAGATGAACTGTCAAGTGGGCAGAAGACAAAAAAATGTAAACAATTATTTATGAGAAATGTATTTTGTACCATTATTTGCTTTTGATTTTGTAATATTCCTTCAGCATTCCAAGTTCTACTGATATGTATTTGGTATACTGTAGTCAGCAATTCTTGTTGTACTATCATGATATCCTGGGACATTGGCTGACTATGAAATTATTAAATGTTTTTTTAAAAGACATTTGTGGGTGTTTAATTCATGCATTTTGTCAATTGAACACAGTTCAAACCCCTCCAAATTAGAGAGGTACTAGGCTGCTATATTTAAGCATCTCAGAACATCTGGGAGAAACATTTCTCCTCAAGCTACAGTTTAGTTATTGACCAGATGCTAACTACCTCTCACCCCTTTTAAAAACATTTTGTATCATTATTGGAAAAGATTCTTAAAAGAGTATTCTGGGACTTTGGATATTACATACATTTTATCTGGACATGCAATATGTTGTTTAAACCTGGGGTTCCCAACCTTTTTCTACCAGGGCCCCATATTTGACTTTGCATATACATTTTTCCAGCAAAGGATACAGTACATTTGATTACAAAAATAATTATGCTAACATCCACAAGGTGGAAACAATTAGGATAGCTGTCACGGTCAGAGCTCGGTACGGGAGTACACAGAGGCAGAGATGGACACAGGTAAGGAAATAAAGATATTGATATTTATTGTACAGTTGGACTAGTTGATAGTTGGTAACAGAACGGTATGGGAAGTGTAGAGATGGTCCGGGGAGAGAGACAGCACAGTTGTGAAGTGATGGCTCGGGTGATGAGGCTGAGCTGGTGTGGCTTGGTGGTGGACAGATGTCACACGGAGCAGGGTGGCAGGCTGGTAGGGTTCCGGCACATGGAGATGGGGTGGCAAATGGGTAGACACTGAAGCTCAGAATGAGACAGCAGACAGGTGGTTCAGGAACCCCACAGCAGAGGGGTAAGCAGGTCGAGTTTACGGGTGGACAAATTGATTGGTCCTGGAGTGCAAATGGAAATAGCAGGATGAGTAACCAGGCATAACAGACTACACAACTTAGAAAACAGGAACTCAACTGACTAGACAATATAGAAGACTAGTATCACACCGAGAACGCACTTGGCAGTACAATAATCCAGCAGGGACTGCTTGCCAACACCTCCCTAATAAAGGGAGGGTGGAAATCAGCCCTAGGTGCGGCAGAGGGAACAGGTGCTCAGGATCAGCGGTGATGGGACTGGTGCCTTCAGGAGTACAGAGAATACAGGAACTGGTGCTCGGGAACATTATGAAGACAAACATAGAGACCAGACCAAATGCACACACAAGGGAACCAGGATCAGGGGATAGAAACACAATTAAAAGGATAACAGGTTCAAGGGGATGGGGTTCTGACAATATCTAATTAAAGGGTGCCTACTACTTTATATATGAATACAATTAAAATATACTTCATCTGCGATCACGATTGATCATGTTTTTATTTTCTTTATTTTTTGTCTTATCCTAGCAACATAATGAATGAGGGTCATTTACACATTGATATATAGCAATATTATTCTATATTTTAGGAACTTGGGGCTATTGAAAATAAGTATTTGATTAGGCAACATTAGGTAAACCAAATTTAAATCTGATGGATTTATGTCTAAAGGTTTTAGTTGAAGCCATGCTACAGATTGGCTTTGGAAAATTAATGAAAACATGGAAGAACCTCAACAAACAAATTACATTATTGTGGCACAACCCCTAGGTTGGGAACTCCTTGTTCATAATATAATCTATAAGTAGAGTCACTATCATACCTTAGTTACAGTAGCAACGGAATTCCGAGTTGAAAGCAGGTTTGGTTAAGCTGATATGACCCAAAAAATGGCGCCACATGACTGAGAGAAACAATTTTAAGGATCTTTTTACCTTAACAGTGCCACTTATTGAACAAAAATTTGAATTTTAGGACAAATCATAGCAGCACACAGGTGACTGAACAGACAACAGTATAGTTCATTTCAACCCTTTGTCTGAGGTTATGGAAATGGACAAGGTTATGAAGTGGACATTCATAATCTAGACATACAGTAACTGGACATATAAACATGTCATGGCAGCCTTAAATATGCTGTCAGCCGCTGAACTGGATAATGAAGAATGTTCCTACATTTCCCAACACATTGTGAATTTTCCTGTGGTTGAAGTCAGGCATAATAAATCTGACTGCATATAAAAAAGGGACACAACTACAGGGTGTTGGTGTAAGCAAAGCCAGACAGTTCAGGCCTGCCAAGTCTTTATTGTTGGAACAAATGTGACCCTTCCTTTTAGTAAATACAGGAACTCTAAACAGCATTATTGGCAAGGAACCCGTATCGGTGAACAAACATGGCTGGAAGAAGACACTCAAAAGATTTTCAAACAAAGGAAAAAAGGCACACATTTAAATGAAGGATTGTCCAAGTCTAACCAAACTACACATGGGAATCAACTTTGAATCAAAAACACAGTATCTAAACAACACTAAACAAACACAGTTTTTGCTTTACAAATTAAATGATTTCTTAATTACAGCTACCTCATAATCAAGGAGCAACAAATATATTCAAAAATGCATATTTCGACACATATCACTTAAAAAACATTGAATTAGTCAATTGCATCTCCACAGCTGAAAAAAGTATTAAAATGATGGAAACAAATGCTGGAGGTATTTATTGGACATATCTGACAAAAAGGCATGCAGCATTGATGGATGCTGAGATATTCAATTGAAACTTCCTTTGAGCTGCATGGTGATATTGGCCAGTTAGTACCGGTAGTCCTTCTCAGTAAGGTATAAACAGAGGAATGTTGAAGGGACCAGGCACACTGGCATTTTATCAGGGAAACACAGCACAGACTCTCTGTAGATGGAAATGAAGACCCCCTTTTTATCATCACCATCATTATTTGATTTGACTGTACACTATAACAATAGTGATCTGCCAGTTGCAGATCATATATTTTAATTAACAATACTTCAAATTATGTAGCCAATAATCCTTCACACATGCTGTTATGTTTCGGAGCCTGGAGGGCTTATATTAAGGTAAAACGATTGCTAGAAGCATTTTAAGCCTTTGAACTATGCTTAATATGAGCTACGGCTTCTGACAAATTCCTTTCCTGACAGAGATCACCTGCTGTAGGCTCAGGGAAGGCAAAACAGCACAGACAATCTCTTGTTTAATAAGGCCTAACAGTGGCTTTCGATGGTGTTTTTAAATACTTTTCTTGCATATTTGATATACGTATGCATACAATATGATGCTTTTGTTACAGTACAAAATATATATATATATATATATTTATACAAGAATGGGCAGTACTTATGATACATGTATTTAAAATACATATTTCAAATTCAAAATAGTGTTTTGTCATTCGCATATGATAGTCTACATGATGACATCATAAAAATGCTGGCTCTGATTAGTGCCTATTCTGAAATGAATCTGCTATTGAATAAGACTGTGTGGGCACTATACAAGTGCATCTCCAAAAATCTGAATATCATGGAAAAGTTCATTTTTGTTCGTAATTCAATTTAAAAAAAGAGCAGCTTCATTTATTCTAGATTATACATATTTCAAGTCGTTTTTTGTTTCAATCTTAATGATTATGGCGTACAGCTCATGGAAATCAAAAATACAATATCTCAAAATAATATAACATAAAGATGTTATAATACAGAAATGTGGACCTGAAAAGAGCTCTAATCAGCTAATTAACTCAAAACACCTGCAAAGGTTTCTTGAGCCTTTAGTCTCTCAGTCTGTACACACAACCACAATCATGGGGAAGACTGATGACTTGAGAGTTGTCCAGAAGACACTCATTGACACCTTCAATGAGGAGGGTAAGCCACAGAAGTTCATTGCTGAAAGGGCTGGCTGTTCACAGAGTGTTGTCGCAAAGCATATTCATGGAAGGAAATGTGCATAAGGAACAGGAATGTATGAAGCCTTGAGAGGATTGTCAGGCAAAGCCAGTTCAAGTTGGGGGAGATTCACAAGGAGTGGAATGAGGCTGGAGTCAGCGCATCAAAAGCCACTATGCACAGACATGTCAGGAAATAAGCCAAAAGTGTTGCATTCCTAGTGTCAAGGTACTCCTGAACCAGATACAACATCAGAAGCATCGTACCTGGGCTAAGGAGAAAAAGAACTGGACCATTGTTCAATGGTCCAACTTCCTCTTCAGATAAAAAGACATTTTGCATTTCATTTGGAAATTAAGGCCTCAGAGTCTGGAGTGGAGGAACAGAGTCCAGTGTGAAGTTTCCACTGTGAGTGATGCTTTGGGGTGCCAAGTCTTCTGCTGGTGTTGGTCCACTGTGTTTGATCAAGTCCAGAGTTAATGCAGCTGTCAACCAGGAGATTTTAGAGCACTTCATGCTTCCATCTGCTGACAAGATTTATGGAAATGCTGATTTCCTTTTCCAGCGGGAGTTGGCACAAATGTCTAGTAATTGGTTTGCATTAATTAACATATGTTTTAGAAGGTCGATATTTCTGTATTATAAATTCTTTATTCTAATATTTTGAGATAATGTATGTTTCTTTTTTCATGAGCTGTAAGCCGTAGTCATCAAGATTGAAACAAAAATAGGCTTGAAATACGTACATTTTCATGGAACAAAATAACTTTTTCCATGATATAATTTTTTTTTAGATGCACTTGTACTTGAAAATGCATGCCTTATACCGGTAGTCATTCTCCCTCTTTTTCTAATCAGAATGAGAAATTGGAGGGAGAGATAGGGACAGATGGGTGTCAGGTAGCTCAGTGGTTAGGGAGTCAGACTTGTAGTTAAAGGGTTGATTCCCAACTTTGCCAAATGTTGTTGTGTCCAGGTGCAAGACACTTAAAACTCTAAATTGTTCCTGTGGGAAAAATGGAAGGTTTCCAAAGTGAATTCATGGCCCCTTATGAAAGTATTTTGAGTATTTTTTTATATATGGTGTGACTGCTGTATTTTGTATTTTATTTTGATACACTTAAAATTAAGGTATTTGGTATTTTATTTTAAAATACATTTGGATGTATCTTTGCCCATCTCGGTACATACATACATACATACATACATACATACATACATACATACATACATACATACATACATACATACATACATACATACATACATACATACATACATACATACATACATACATACATACATACATACATACATACATACATACATACATACATACATACACTCACCGGACACTTCATTAGGTACACTTAAAACTCAAACCAGCCCATCTGTCACCAACAAACGTTGCCATGTTCAAAGTCTCTTAAATCGCCTTTCTTCCTCATTCTGATGCTTGGTTTGAACTTCAGCAGATCTTCTTGACCATGGTTACATGCCTAAATGCATTGACTTGCTACCACATGATTGGCTGATGTGATGTTTGCGTTATCAAGCAGTTGAACAGGTGTAGATAATGAAGTGGCCGGTGAGTGTATATTTATATAGCTATAATATAGTAAATAATTGTATTGGCTTAGTAATACAAAAGTACAAAGTAGAATGGAAGGCACAGTTTAAAAGGCAGCATAAGACTTTCATGTTTTTGTTATTTTTGTGAATGCTGTCATCGTTTGTAGAACAGCCTAGCCTACTGCTGTTCCTGGCTCAAACTCTCTGCAACGTTAAAACCACACATTTAATCACTTTTATTTTTAATTTTGGTAATCTTTAGTCTGCTTTATTTTATGTAGCTATGTTTTTTTCTAGTCAAGTAAGCAGAAATATATGCACTGTGTGCATTTGTCCTGTAAGGGAAAGTAATTTAAAGAGAGTGGAGGATGTAATTGGGAGGTACTGCTGGCAGCTAAGACCTGTTACTTTTATTTAAACCCCTCCCATGTCTCTGATAAGTTCCCTCGACTCCGTCTCCTTATCCCAGCCAACTTGCCTTTGGCGCGAGCTGTCCACCTGACAGCTGTAGAATCCTGAGATTCCGATAGGTTGGCATAGCATGAGGAGTCCTCCTCCAGACCCATACCTGTCCAGGAGGGCAGCCCTAGCGGGAGCCCAAGGGCCTCCGGGAAGGACACAGGCGAATCCCTGGTCCCGCTCTGGGCCTCAATGGCCTCCTCGTTGGGTGTCTCATTTGGGTCAACAAGCTGCGGCGGCTCCCAGCCTTCAATTTTGTCCAGTTTTTTGGTGGGTGTGATCTGCCTCATCGTCATGGTGACGCTGTCCCAAAAGCAGTGGCCTTTCTCTGTGATAGGCTTGTTCTTCTCCTTCTCTTCCTCCTTGTTTTTCTTCTGGGATCTTCATAAACAAAAAGAAAAAAACAAGGCAGAGAGGAAGGGCAACATTTATTTACCATCATTATACAATGCAACATTAATTTACCATCATTTTAAATTCTCAAAATTCTCAGTTGCAGCAACAACCTGTGAAGTATTAGGGGGAAGGGGAGGGCAAGGGTGTAGGAGTGCGTTTGATATTGGGGTGGACCCATAACATATTTTCTGAAAATTGTTGTTATTATTGGGTGGGGATCATAGAAATTAAATCTATAGAAGCCTTATTGAACTGATTCCATTTCTATAGTGGGGACCCTATTCCTTGCATCCTACACTCTTGGGGGAGGGCCAATTAAAAGCTGATTAGGTTACCATGATGATATGAGGGCCAGATTGGAAAATTTGTCCAGAACACTAGGGTTAACACCACAACTCCTATGAGTGCCTTGGGATCTTGATGTTCCTTTCACTGCCCTGGGGCATTGGGAATGATCTTTAGAACCGAGGGAGGAATGCTTTCAACACCACTTCCAGCAGCATTGACCTCCCATCCAGGGATCGACCAGGCCTGACATGACCTCATTAAGTATTCTGCCCACTTACTTCCGGAATAAAACAGGCAGAATGCCAGGACATGAGTGTGTGTGATGGTGAAGCACAAGACGTTGGGTGGAGTCAAACATCCATTGTAAATGGATCCCAGAGGTACTGTCAGTCAGTCAATGAACAATGAATTACCCTCTATACAATCCACACCACTGGGTAGACAGGATGTTGATGCAAGCCAGGGAATTTAGCCTGTCTAATATTTATTGTGACAACATGTAATTTGTGGAAACATTTAATGGAAACCAGTCTAGTCTATCATAGTATACAGGTACCATGGTTCAATGCCTATGGCCTGATTATATTGTCTGCCCGTCATTCTTTCTTGGGTGTTTCTGTATGTCTTGTAAGAATGTCTGACTCTCTGCCTAATATGCCCAATTTCCATTGAACACATGTAAAGCAAACCATACTGCTTCACGCAGACACGGACTGGCCAAAGTCAGAGTACTGTTGATCCGTGAATGATTTGCACATTTCAAGCATGACAACAGGAGAATGAAAGAACAATTGTATTCCTCAACAATTTACTGAAAATATAAATAAAATAGATCGGTAGAACAACAATACCAGGAAACTTGTAAGTCTAATTCAAACAATGGTTTGCAAAGATGTATTTCAGTTTAAAGGACAACTCCGGCGCAACATGAACCTAGGGGTTAATAACACATTGGTACCGTTCTCTGGGATATGTTTTCATGCTAATCGAATGTGCCCAGTTTTAGTGCAAACTGATAATTACCTTTTAACGCTAGTTGTGAGGGCACGGATGAAGTAAAAATAAATTGCTATTATAGACCACTAACAAGGCTCAAAGTAGCGCCATACTTCTACGGTAGCATAATGAGGCTCCCTACATGCAAACCGAAGCATTGAGAACTTTGTAAGTGTACAGACAGTTTATTAGAAATATAGTTTTAAAGACATTACTGTTCGTAAACAGCCAGGCGCCATCTTCAGAAAACAGACTCGATCAGTCAAACCACAAACTCTGTGCTACGTGAGCTGAACTGTAAGCGAATTGTGTTTGATTTTAGGTCTCATTACCAGCTGTAAGTCTTGCTTATTGATCTGCATGAATGACCGCAAAACCTCTTGGCATGGAAGATTCCAAGTCACAGTTCAGCTCACTGAACTAGCGTTATAAGGTAATTATCAGTTCGCACTAAAACTGGGCACATTCAATTAGCATGAAAACCAGCGGCGGTCGGTGGATCTTATTTTGGGGGCGCTGGCTCATAGTACAGTCCGAACTGGAGGAAACGGAACGTATCACACAGTATTGCACAATGGGTTTGGTGTGTTGCGTACCGTTCCATTCGCTCCGGTCCCGAGCGTAACATGAGCTCGCCCTTCCCAATTAAGATCCACCGACCGCCGCTGATGAAAACATATCCCAGAGAAAGGTTGACTCGGTACCAATGTGTTATTAACCCCTAAGATCATTTTGCACCGGAGTCGTCCTTTAAGAGGGGTGTAGAACTTCACTGGTGAGAACGGTATGGATCCTCTTTCAGAGACCTGCTTATTAAGTTGTGAAAACTATTTCTTGATATTTAAAAAATATGGAAAAAGCGATTCATATTAAGATGTTTGTTTGTTTGGTTACACACAAAAGCACAGCCTAAAATTCATGATAATTATTAAAGACGGACCTGTGATTGCCACATTGCAATTTCTGTTGAAAAGGGAAAAGAAGAAATAAAATGATTAAAATCATTATACCATGTAATGATGGTCTAAGTGCATATAAGGGAAACTTTATATAGAATCCTCAAGGAAATTCATCAATATCATGGTTAAGTATATTTGTAGGCAGGATCTCCATGAGGGCGACTTTATTAGAACTCAAATACACTTGTAATAGTAACTACATAAGGACAGAAGCTTGATTCTCTGACAGCAAACTCCAAAAGACAAAACTCTACACTTGTACTCACAATAACACTCGTAATGAAGAAGCATGTAGCATGACACCAGACAGGAACACAATGAACGACAAAGAACAAGCAAACGGGCTAACTACGGTACATTATATACATACTATAATGACTAAAAGGACCCAGGTGTGAGTAATGGAGACAAGACCTAACAATCACACAAAGTCCATATATGGTGGGTGAATATTGTCTGGGAGAATAGAAAACCAGTATCGGAGAAAACTATTAACACAGCACAGGGACACAGGAAAACCATGACAGTCAATCCATGTAACAAACACAACAAACATGGCTGTTGAATTTCTCTGCTTGTAACCCCACCCACCGGCCTGTTTGTAACCCCACCCACCGGCCTGTTTGTAACCCCACCCATCGGCCTGTTTGTAACCCCACCCATCGGCCTGTTTGTAACCCCACCCATCGGCCTGTTTGTAACGCCACCCACCAGCCTGCTTGTAACCCCACCCACCAGCCTGCCTGTAATGCCACCCACCAGCCTGCTTGTAACCCCACCCACCAGCCTGCTTGTAACCCCACCCACCAGCCTGCTTGTAACCCCACCCACCAGCATACTTTATCCCAGGTGAGTACAAGGTCTTTTTTTATTCCTCTAAAAAAGAGCAGTTAGCTCTGCTCCAGCTTGCTAGGGATAGATGGGAATGTGATCCAAACCAGGATATATACAGTATGGCACAGCATGATCCTCTAATGGAAAAGGGGCATAGGTGTCTGCATGTCTTACCTTTTGGCTGCCTGTTTGTCTTTGTGGCCAGGAGGGGCTCTCTAGTATTAGGTGGAAAAGGAGAGAAGCAGTGGCAGCAGAGCTTCTCAGAAAGGTCAAAGGAGACAGGAAATTAATCTGGCTGAAGAAAGACACACTGGGCTTACCTCGCCCCCGAACCCAAACAACCTTCTATGGGGCCAGTCACACTGCACCTTGTAGCTTATTCAGGGAATAATAGTTCTATTGTAATGGAGGTTTCAGAGTTAGCAGAGTACAATAGCCTGCAATTGCCGATGTTAGAACATAAATCTCACCCTCTGTAGTTGGCTAGCGTCGCCCCAGTCAGGAGGAAGTGCTCATCGTCCTGAGAGGAAAACATCTTCCTGTCCCTCTTGTCCTTCTTGGGCTTGACCTTCTTCAGTTTCACCTCCTGGTAAAGCCAACACACAAGCCAAAACTTTTTGGTTGTTTTCATTAACCCTATAATAGCCAAGCACACCATAACAGTGCATTGCATTACTGTTAGCTAACATTCTAACAGTAGATGTTTCATGACTTTGTTTTCAAGTAAAGGGATATTAGGATGTATACGATAACACAATTTAACATGGATGAAAGGGTATGTAGTATCATTGAAGTATAAGATATGGTAGAAGTACATTCATCTGCACTGACTCTGGCATTGAGGGTTAAAGGGGAGATGAGAGGTAGATAGAGAGGGATGTTTTTATTAGGATCCCCGTTAGCTTACTGCCAAAAGAAGAAAGGGTCAGAAGGAGAAAGTCAGCACTCAGCTTGTCGGGACGTTTTGGTAAACTACCATGTCAGTTCTCTCCCATAAACATCAATCACAGCAGAATGTCAACGTTCTGAGTTCTTACAGCTCTCTGCCCAGCCTGACCCCATCCTCTACAGACAGACTTGGCTGGCATGCTCTTTGTTCTTGGGAACTGTTCCCAATGTCAGAAACCAAGGTCACATCATTTTAGTCCTACTCACATGTGTTTATTTCCAAATTTATGCCATCCTTCTTTTATTCATTTTACTGACAGTAGGAAGTAGAGGTTAGTTAAACAGACTGTTTGGAACACCCATTGCATGGGTGGTCCAGTGTCAGAAGATTAGACTTTATAATACTTTTAGTTTTTTATCCAAATGCTCAGAACTGTAATGCATTTATTTGAGTCTTTACATTTAACAAGTCACTGAGTACGAGACAGTGGAACTAAAACACACAAACATGCAAACATACACACAAAGCCACAACCCCTCACGTTTTCCGTTCCTTGTTGTTCTGAAAATACAGAACGGCGGAAGTGACAAAACAAACAAACTAATAGTGGCAGACTGAAAGGAGCTAACCAAAAAATAAACCAACAGAAAAACAAAGAGTCTGGATAGCACATACAGACCCACATCCATGTCGTTGAACCCATAATACTCCATTTACACATACATTCAAATCCAGTGTTTTTGTTTGTCATCCATGCAATTACACAGGCTAAAGACAGGCACTCTCATGACAATGTGCCATACAAACACAAAAAACACTATTTATTTCTGCATGGTTGCCTGTACCACCACCCACCCCCCTAAAATATATATATATATATATATATATATAAAACCTAATTGTAGCCTTTGCCCTAAACAGAAATTTAGAAATTTACCTTGCCCTTATGGAGACCAGCAAAAGGTCCTAATATGGGCATTTTTGTCAAGTACTACTATCCTTGTGAAGATTTCTGGTCTTAATACAAAATGTTAAACCAAAACACACACACACACACACACACAAACACACACACACACAGTACCACCATGCACATAATTCTTTCCACCCATACACTCCTCACACACTCCGGGGGTGATTCATTCAGTCTATTAGGTATGTCAAAGGTTGTCTTTACACAAGGTTTGATGTACAGTATGTGTCATTAAAATACCTCACACTCCACAGCACCATAATAAGAGGCGGGTGATTAATACATCCACAGACCAGTGCTGCATGGGGTTGGGGGACGTACGTGGGCGCTGCTGTCAATGATTTCAACTATGATGTCTCTTTAGAAATGTTAGCAGAATTCCCAAATTAGTTTGTGTCCCCCACTCACTTCTTTTCTACTGGACCCTTGGCCAGAACACTATGTAGCCTGAATAGTCAATAAACTAGTTTTCTTTGTCAAAACAAAACAATGAAATATTTATTTTGTTTTGCATCAGTCTTTTTTTCACCTTAGTCAGTAACCAACAATCAACCTTTTTTTAATCCCTCATGACATCTCGCTCTCCCTCTCTCTGTCCCTCACTGTCTTCTCTATCTGGCTGTCTCTCTCTCTCTATCTGTCTTTCTCTGTCTACCTCTCTGACTGTCTGTCTTTTTCTCTCTGTCTGTTTTTCTTGCTCTGTCGTTCTCTTTTTCTGACTCTCTCGTCGCCCCCAAGCTTTTCTGTTTTTTTACTGATCCCATTTTTTCCAGTAATCCATTGGATCAGGTACAGCCCAGATCACTGGAACAACAACAGAGAGAGCATACGTAGATGCCAGAGATCTGACCCCAGACAAGTTATGCAGCGGTGCGTGTGTTTCTGTGTACTCTCGTATATACAGCATAAGCTACTCAATATTCCCCTTAACCTTCACCTCCAGAACACCATAGCCAGCATGGGCACAACAAACTGGAGTAATCTCCATGCAGTCCAGCATGTGTAAAGCTCACCTCACTAAGTACTGCTGAGTGAGAACAAAGCTTTCTCTTCTACTCCACACAGAGGATAGAGGTCTGATGAAAAAAATGTTACTCATATTGGTGTTGTTGTTGGTTACATTATTAAAGTTGCATTACTTTTAAAATGCGGGGGGTTATTTTTCATACATATTTTTATACCAAGTCATGAAGACTCCAACTGTCCGAGTAGACTAGTTTAAACGTTCAAACATGAAACGTACTACTCTGCTGGCGATACTACTCAAGGCACTCTCTTTCTGCAGTATCAGCACAACAGTTGCTATTTTCAGCTTGATTTTATTTAATGCAATTCTTCCACACGAAAAAAAACAATTTCTAGAACAAATCTTTGCTTCCTTTCGTCTAAAACAAATCCAGTCCTCCCCTATTATCACTTAAGAACAGGTTGTAAAATCCCACTACATCCTGCCCACTGAATTAGCTATGTTATCAACAAGCACAGCACAAAATATTATGAACTTGGTTGAGCAACACATACACATTCCAACAGCATTGCATGAATAAAGGTAAAGAAATACAGTATGAGGAGGTTTGCACACACACACACTATACACACAGTTGACAGAAACAACAATTACACACCTGTTTATTGTACCATATCAAATAGGTATCCAAAGGTGCATAGTCTCTTCTGAGATTAGTTAATTGGGTAACACTTTATTTTGAGAGTCCATATCTAGATGCTCTACATATTATCTGCATACTGTCAACAACATTTTAACAAACTATCTACTAACCCTAACCCTAATCCTAACCTTAACCATTCCCCTTATGTTAAACCTAACCTTAACCATTACCCTAAAACATATTCTAAACTTACCCCTACCCTTAAAATACATAATTAGTTGCTTATCAACAGATGGTTTGTTGATAGTTTGTTGATAGTCATATCATCAACAAACTATCTGTAGAGCACATACAGATGGAATGTCAGACTCTCCAAATAAAGTGTAACCGGTAATTGGCAAGTTCATACAGTCATAGAGTCATACAGTGCATCTGGAAAGTATTCACAGCAATTTGTCCACATTTTGTTATGTTACACCATTATACCAAAATTGATCAAATTCATTATTTCCCTCAAAATTCTACAAACAATACCCCACAATGACAATGTGAAAGGAGTGTGTTAAAAAAAGCACATGTACATAAGTATTCACAGCCTTTGCCATCACACTCATAATTGAGCTCAGGTGCATCCTGTTTCCATTAATCATCCTTGATGTTTCCACAACCTGATTGGAGTCCACCTGTGGAAAATTCAGTTGATTGGACATGATTTGGAAAGGCACACACCTGTCAATAAGTCAAAGTCAAAGTTGTTTATTTATCATATGCATCGAATAACATACATCATCCTATGCAGAGAAATTCTTTTGACATGGCACGGTGCATCTATGCAGTGGGCTTAAAAAAAACAGAATTACAACAATATAAAGAATTTTTAAAATAATAATGACAATAGTAATAATAATAATAAAACGCTATGTACTGAGCAGTGATCTGGAAAATGTACAACAGTAGAAGTAGTAAATATTATAGATTTGGCATGGAAAATTGCTTTTAAAGGTGCATTTGAATTCTGCTACTTCAGATGTACAGAGCATAAAGTGACCAGAGAGTGTTTGTGCTCAACAGACGATTTGCGATCAGTGTCTGTGTTCCATGTTGAGCAGCCGAATGGCCTGGGGGAAGAAACTGATTTTAAGTCTGGTGGTCCGTGCCTTGATGCTCCGGTAACGTCTACCAGACGGCAGTAGTGAGAAAAGTTCACGGCCTGGGTGGCTGTGGTCTTTGAGAATGTTCTTTGTTTTCCTAAGGCATCGCTTATGGTAGATGCCTTGCACGGAGGGGAGGCAGCCGCCAATGATGCGCTCCGATGACTTCACCACCCTCTGAAGGGCCTTACGATCAGCAGCGGAGCAGCTGCCGTACCAGGCTGTAATGCAGCCTGAGAGGATGCTCTCAATGGTGCACCTGTAGAAGTTTATTAAAATCCTGACAGACATGCTAAACTTCTTGAGTCTCCTCAGGAAGTATAGGCGCTTTTGGGCAATTTTTGTTGCCGAGATTGTCTGTCTGGACCATGTGAGGTTGTCGCTGATGAGCACACCGAGGAACTTGAACTCTGAAACTCTCTCGACTTCAGCTCCATCGATGTGTATGGGGGCAGGACCCTCCCTCTGCTGCTTCCTAAAGTCCACTATCATCTCTTTTGTCTTGCTGACTTTGAGAGAGAGGTTGTTGCTCTGGCACCAGGTAGCCAAGGCTCTTACCTCTTCTCTGTAAGCAGTCTCATCGTTGTTGGAGATGAGACCTAGGATGGTTGTATCATCAGCAAATTTTATGATGGTGTTGGAACTGTGTGTGGCCACACAATCATAAGTGAACAGAGCTTACAAGAGGGGACTGAGTACGCAGCCCTGTGGGGCTCCCGTGCTCAGGGTCATTGTGGAGGAGGTGAGGTTGCCCATTCTCACCATCTGGGGTCTTCTCGTTAGGAAGTCCAGGATCCAGTTGCAAAGGGAGGAGTTAAAACCCAGGATCCTGAGCTTGGAAATGAGCTTAGCCGGAACAATAGTGTTGAATGCTGAGCTGTAGTCCACAAACAGCATCCTCACGTATGTGTTCCCTTCTTCCAAATGTGAGAGGGCGGTGTGTGTCGTCAGTGCGATTGCATCGTCTGTAGATCTGTTGGGGCGGTATGCAAATTGTAGGGGGTCCAAGGTGTCCGGAAGGGCATTGCAGATATGAGTTTTGACCAGCCGCTCGAAGCACTTCATGATGATTGAGGTTAGTGCTACTGGGCTGTAGTCATTTAGGCAGGTGATGTAAGGTTTTTTTGGAATGGTGGCCTGCTTGAAGCAGGAGGGAACTGCAGACTGTGTTAGGGAGAGGTTGAATATGGAGGTAAATAACCCCGCAAGCTGGTCGGCACATCCTCTTAGAACACGGCCTGGAATACCATCTGACCCTGGAGACTTCCGCGGGTTCACTCTATTGAAAGCTCTCCTTACGTCAGCCACATCCAGGGTCAGAGTGCAGTCGTCTGGGTTCTCAGCCAGCTTTTCCGGGTAGATGTTGGCCACCTCAAACCGTGCAAAGAAGGTGTTGAGCTCGTCTGGGAGTGAGGCGGGGGGGTGGGTGTCGCAGCTCTTCCTGCCTTTGTACTCCGTTATCTGCCGTAGTCCACTCCACATGCGTCTGGGGTCGGAGCTGTTGTAATTGGACTCCAATTTGTCCCTGTAGTCTCTTTTAGCATCTCTGATGGCCTTCCGTAGGTCATATCTGGCCCTCCTCAGAGCCTCCGGGTCCCCAGAGT
>JACXGM010016064.1:0-14497 GCA_016801145.1 Umbra pygmaea
TGATATAGGCGTGCCAGAAGCGTGTTAAACAGATGACGACAGCGCTGCGACCTCGAAGTCATTAGTAAACATTGTAAGATCGCAATAACACCAGTTGTTTAAAACGGCTTTGGCCACTACAATGAACAAGTTAGACTTGGCTTTTTGTCTAAAAGAGGGACAGAAGACGGTGCTCGAATTGTTCCTTTTTAGGAAGGACATTTTTGCTGTTTTTGCAAGAGTTTACTCTACCAGTTAGCTCCGCCATAGGTGCTTAGCGAAAAACCACTGGTGATAGGTCGTAGTTATATCTAATTGCGTACAGTGAGATTTTCAAATGCATACTTGGTGCCGCCCCTCGAGCTGGGTCATTTTCATTACTAGATCCCAGACCCATATCTCCTCCGGATTTGGGTATGGTTTTTTCCAGGCTAGTCCTCCGCCTGGACTGGTCCCATCTTCTCCTGAGGCTGGTATCTCCGTTCATCCCACCCCACACGAACACAGCACCCAGCACAGACCAACTGCATCAGCCCTCAGTTCCTCACTTCCCACTATATACAAATGCAGCACACCTCATAGATCACAATCACCCAAATACTGTCACCTGCTGCTTATTATCACTAGTGTATATATTCTAGCCACACAATATCCTCATTGTGAGGTATTGTTTCACTGAGAATCTACTGAGCGTTTATTAATTGAGTTTTGATATCCTGTGTATTGACCCGTTTGTGTTTTTCCGACTTTCGAGATCTGCCTGCCGTTTGTACCGTTGCCTGTTACATCTTGTGTTTGACCTGATTTACCTGTGCCCTCGACTACCCTCCGGATCCTGCTTGTGTGCTTCTGCCTGTGCCACCCGTGTATGACCTCCGCTGCCTGACTACGCCTTGCCCTGCACTGTGTACCTTTACCTGATTATTTGGATCCGGTCTTTTCATTGTACTCCTGTTTTTATCTTTATTAAACCATCTGTATTTTACCCCACGGAGTAGTATCTTTACATCGCCAGACACTTAAATGGTGAAAAGGCACTATTACCTCAGATAAACAACAGGGCTGCTTGTCATGTAACATTTGTAGGTGCTTTATTACTAAGAAAAAACACAGCCTAAACACAACAAAAGGTTACCATGAATGTACTAGTTTTGTGTCCTGCCTTCAAGCAATAAGGCCAACAGAATGTGGGTGCTCGGAAATTGCCCTTAGCCATCAAATTTGGTCATACACTACAAACCTGCTTTGTGACATTGCTATTATCAACTGCACACCAATGTTACTGAAAGAGTAAAAAAGTCACCCCTATGATATGTAATCTAATATACAACGGTTTTCAGTCTCAACATTTATGAAATACCAAACTCAGTTTACATATTGTGTTATGCATTTCAATGTATTTATCCTTCTAAAAGGCAAATGTTTCTCAATAATGTTATTGTTTTCACTGCATCATTAGACTGCTCCTCTGTTTCTCCCTTTTTCTTCTGCAGTAAATCTTGCGTTGCTTGGACGAGCAACCCAGTCAAACACATTGCCCCACATCTTTGCTGATGCCAGCCATGCTATTGATGGGAACAAGGATGCTAATTTCGATCATGGGTCTTGCACTCACACTAAGTTGGAGGATCAACCCTGGTGGAGAGTAGAAATGCAGGATGCATATCGAGTTGATTCTGTCGTTCTCACCAACAGAGGAGACTGTTGTCCTGAACGGCTTAATGGAGCTGAGATTCACATTGGAAACTCCCTAGAGAACAACGGTAACAACAATCCCAGGTAAACAACTATGGAAACGTTCAGGTGTTACGTTTCTAAACTCTTGGAGCCATTTTGATAGTTTGTGTTGTCTAGTTTAGTGGTTCTCAAACCTCTCCTGAGGACCCCCAGCCATCTCACAGTTTTGTTGTTTTGTTTTTGTTGCCCTGAACTAGCTCACCTGATTCAAGGAAAGGGCTTGATAATTAGTCAACTAGTTGTTTCAGGTGTGCTAGCCCTGGGATACATCAAATATATGGCATGTCTGGGGGTCACCAGGAGAGCCCTTACCTGCTTGAATCAGGTGAGCACGTTCAGGGCTAGAACAAATGTGTGAGATGGCCCGAGAGAGGTTTGAGAACCACTGGTCTAGTTGTGTTTATTTTGGGCTGTCACTTCACCACAGGAGGGCAGTCTTACAGTGTCAGACTGGGACTGAAAAATGGCCCGGGACTTTGAAACGCAGACCGGCCCACAACCCATGTAGATATCCCAAATACAAATTAACACACCATCCACTATATGATACTAAACTGTGATGCAGTGCTATCATTGGCTGCTAACAAAATTAGATCTAATAATACAGTATTTAAAAGTGCTTTATAATTAGAGCCATAGCAACGGAACTATAAAACAGAGGATTACCAAGGCATTTTACAGTGAAATGTATTATTTGTTGTCAGAAAACTAGGTATTGTTGGAAGATCATATGTCCTGTAGCAGGAAAATAAACCTAAGTCACCACGAAATGGTTGAAGAGGAAAAAAATAACTGTTTTAAACTAGCCAGCAATGAGTCCTGATCTCAGTCTGTTTAGAACTGTATTAACACAATCATGGTAATACATTTTATGTTATCTGGATAAACAATTACCTGAAGATTTGGGTTAATGTACATGTACATTTTCTATAGAACAGAAGTAATCTGTAGTTTGTTTCTGTTTCCTCCTGCAGGTGTGCTGTTGTCTCTGGTATCCCAGCTGGCGAATCTGTCTCCTTCAATTGTAATGGCATGGTGGGTCGCTTCGTCAGTGTGGTCCTACCAAGAACAGATTACCTGACCCTGTGTGAGGTGGAGGTATATGGATCAAATTATTGTGAAGTGAAATCCTAATTACTACATCCTACATCAAATATTCAATTCAATAAATACATTTTATGAACATCATTTTCTGTCCTCTTTTACTTATCACAGTACATGGACAAATAAAAATTAAGTGTGACTCTGACATGGAGAACGGTGTAGCCATTAAGTAATGTGTCATGGAGAAAGGTTTAGCATTTATATTATTAATGTGTCATGAGTAAGGGTGTTGCCATTACATTATTAATGTGTCATGGAGAAGGGTGTAGCCATTACATTATTATGTGTCATGGAGAAGGGTGTAGCCATTACATTATTATGTGTCATGGAGAAGGGTGTAGCCATTACATTATTAATGTGTCATGGAGAAAGGTTTAGCATTTATATTATTAATGTGTCATGAGTAAGGGTGTTGCCATTACATTATTAATGTGTCATGGAGAAGGGTGTAGCCATTATATTATTAATGTGTCATGGAAAAGGGTGTAGCCATTACATTATTATGTGTCATGGAGAAGGGTGTAGCCATTACATTATTATGTGTCATGGAGAAGGGTGTAGCCATTACATTATTAATGTGTCACGGAGAAGGCTGTAGCCATTACATTATTAAGGTGTCATGGAGAAGGCTGTAGCCATTACATTATTAAGTTGTCATGGAGAAAGGTGTAGCCATTACATTATTAAGGTGTCATGGAGAAGGGTGTAGCCATTAAATATTAATGTGTCATGAGAATGCTGTAGAAATTACATTAACAATGTGTCATGGAAAAGGCTATAGCCATTACAGTATGAATGTGTAATGGAGAAGGGTATGTCCATTATATTATAATGTGTCATGGAGATCGGTGTAGCCAGTACATTAAAAATGTGTTATGGAAAAAGATTTAGTATTTACATTATTAATGTGTCATGGATGAGGGTTTAGCATTTACATTATAAATTTGTCATGCAGAAGGGTGTAGCAATTACATTATTAAAATTAAACTGTGAGTTATTGTCTATTTGTTACATCTATGGAATTTGGAGGCAGGTGCATCTTCACAATGTAGAATATTTTATTGGACATAAAGAACGCTGAACAAAAGAAACATAAGGACAAGAACAAATGAGAAACAGTACAACAACCAAAACATATGAAAAGACCTTATACATTATCAACTGAAACAATAATACAACAAATACATGAACGGAAGAAAATTAACAACAAATGAGTAACAAACAGATCAACCTAAATACCTAAATAATGAGCGGAGTATGTGCAGCTGGGAACTAATGAACAAAACTGATAGGGTAACTAAAACATGTGACATGGTCATGTGAACAAAAGGCGGGACACTGAATCAAAACAAAACACACGGCAGAAACCACTAAAGACAGGAAACACTATAAGACAGAACAAATAATGAACAGAAACTAACGTAACACATACACCGGGGACATTGTGACAGAGCCCCCCTCTTAAGGAGTGAACAATGAATCAAAAACAAGAGGAGCAGCAGGACCAGGCATCAGGGGGCACCAACGGCAAAGCAGGGGGGCCCTGGCCGCGGAGCAGTTGGTACGGGCGGTGAATCACCAACAGGGGACACTGGGGGCGGCCAGGCAACAGGGGACACTGGGGGCGGCCAGGCAACAGGGGACACTGGGGGCGGCCAGGCAACAGGGGACACTGGGGGCGGCAAGGCAACAGGGGACACTGGGGGCGGCCAGGCAACAGGGGACACTGGGGGCAGCCAGGCAACAGGGGACACTGGGGGCGGTCAGGCAACAGGGGACACTGGGGTGGCCAGGCAGCAGGAGAGCTCAGCGGGGGCCAGGCAGCAGGAGAGCTCAGCGGGGGCCAGGCAGCAAGAGAGCCCAGCGGGGGCCAGGCAGCAAGAGAGCCCAGTGGGGGCCAGGCAGCAGGAGAGCCTGGCGGGGGAAAGGCGGCAGGAGAGCCCGGCAAAGCTTGGCAGCAGTAGCAGGTAGTTCCGGAAGCTTGTCATCAGCAGCAGATAGCACCGGACGCTTGGCAGCAGTAGGTGGCATCTAAAGCTTGGCAGCAGCAGCGAGTAGGGCCGGAAGCTTGGCAGCAGTAGCGGCAAGTAGCTCCATTAGTGTAGCCACAGCAAATTGATTAGGTAGCAAAGTAGCAGCAGGTAGCTCTAAACGCTTGGCAGCAACAGCAGGTAGCCCTGGAAGCTTGGCAGCAGCAGCAGGTAGCAGGTATGTGATGAAGACTCTGGGTGAAGCATGGCCGCTGAAGATTCTGGCTTAAGCGTAGCTGCTGACCATAGCACAGACTCAGCAATGACCTCCAGCAATGACACTGCAGTGATATCTTGGGGTGACATAGTGGCAAAATCCAGCGTCAACTCAGTGATGACACCTTGTGGCGGTTCAGTGGCGAAATCCAGTGATGACTCAGTGGTGACACCTAGAGGTGGTTCAGTGGAATTTTAGGGACTTTACTATATAAATATAAACACCATGAAATAACATGTATGACGTCACCCATTGGTTTGTGAAGATCTGATTTGGGTCCTTGGATTTGCAGTTACGGGCGCAGCCATCTTGGTTGCGGATGAGATGATTTTAGACGAGAGGGAGGAGTAATCTAGCTAGCTAAATTATATTAATTGGGATGCTAACCTTGGCTAATTTTTTTTTTTAATAAAACAAAATGTAAAACAAAATGTAACGTTATTTCCCAGAAAAACTGAGCTGCCAACTCCTTTGAGTCTCTTGTTGTACAACCAAACGCCATAGCCACGCCCTAAACACCCCTTTGCTTTATTGACGATTTTAAAATCATTGACACCATAGTTCAAAATATGAACATCATTTTGTATTGCAGAAGGCTTAAATCTAGTGATTGAGACCATATACTCATTATGAAAATGTTTACTGAGGTAATAAATCAAGTGAGAATTGTCTCAAAATCTCAGACTATTAAAGAAACCAAGCTCTTTTCAACCAGACGTATCGCTCCCAGCTGGAATTCAGATAGAATGCAGGTTTAAGGCACTTCCACATTTGTGTCACTGCCAAACTGGATGATCGCCCTGTGGGTGTACTTCTACATTTATTTAATTATTTCTAAATTTCATGATTTATTTCACAATTTCTTATTTCACAATTTCTTATTTCACAATTTCTTATTTCACAATTTCTTATTTCACAATTTCTTATTTCACAATTTCCTATTTCACAATTTCTTATTTCACAATTTATTTTTTTCATGACTGCAGTCATGGTGAAATCTTTCATTATTGAATCCATCATTGAATCTGTCACTTTCCCCCATCAAAGTTGAATGGGCAGCCTCTAAACTCTGATTGGTATGACCACTGGAATGAACGGCCTCCGAGCACCAAGTATCTGCCTACCTGAACTCCATATCACTGGTTCACGGTGGCTCATTGCTGCCAAGGAGAAAATGTATAAAAAGTTTAAATATTATTTAGAGAATAAACTCAAAATATTATTTCTTTTTTTGCACTGTCCATTTCAGCCCTTGCATTCATAATTTAGGTTGTCATTATGGCCAGCTTGCTTGAGTTAACCCCCTTGCATTCATAATTTAGGTTGTCATTATGGCCAGCTTGCTTGAGTTAACCAACTTATCTTTCCTTTTCGGTTTGAGGCATCAGGATATTTGTGACATTGAGATAAATATTCATTTATTTATTTATACAGGTAAGTTGACTGAGAACAAGTTCTCATTTGCAGCAACAACCTGTGTATGTCACATAAATTACAGCAAGAATACAATGTACAGTAAAAAATCAAAACAAATTAAAAGCAATTTAAAAAGCAGAAATCCAAAACAATCACATAAAATAAAACACAGTCAGTAATAAAATGATCTTCAAGTAAACGTCTAAAAGCCCCTAACGGCACCAGTTCGTCTAATTTAAAAGTACATTGTAACTCATTCCAAATGTGAGGGGGAAAAGAACTAAAAGCTGATCTACCCAATTCAGTGGAGATCTTAGGGACCTGTAATGATAGCCATCCCTGAGCTCTGGGCCCAATTTCCCAAAGCACTAAGACGATCGTAAGATGCACGTAAGTGCCTAGTTATTTTATCAGTGTGTTTACCAAAAGCATCGTTATTTACAGTTTTTCCCGATTGCTAAAATACTAAAAGTGAATAATCAGACCAAAGCGTCGTAACTGTAACATTTGCATGCATTTGGTACACTCAGGCACCAAATGAATAAACACAATGTCGGCATGGCACCGTAAACAGTTCTGTAACACACGGTGCAAATCACTACACACATCGTGCATGTGTTCTATATCGTGGAGCTCCGCCCCATAGGGGGAGCTCTAGCTCCTGGTTGTTTATTCCTCCCTTTTTCTTCAGCCGCATCCCGTTCAAAGCTGCATCTTTAATGACGACGTAAGTTTGTGTATCCCGGATCTACACTCCATCGATTAGTTTGTCTTCCCAGTCGGCGTATTCGACAGAGCGTGCCGTTGCCTCCGCCTCGCAGAGGATGGGGCATCCCACGGTTCTGCGTAGTGTGTCTGGGAGACGAACACGCGGGGGCTGCGTTGCTCCCTTATCCAGCATGCTCGGTTTGCGCCGCCATGCCTCCTAAGTCCTAGCTAGGAGGGAGGCCTTCTCCACTGAACCTGCTCCTATTGAGGATGCTAGCAAGGTTTTTGGCCTCAGTCAAAGAGCGGTCGACGCCACGTGCACACGTGGCTCAAATGAAGCTTTCGCCGAGTGCAGGGGTGCAGTCAGCTCTACTGGCCCCAGTGGGACCACGTGCTAGAGCTGGCACCCAAACCGGTTCTGCCCTCACTTCGTCGAGACCTGCCTTCCATTATGCGGATCACCGCCGACTGGCTAGGCAATCCCTACCCGCCAATTACTAAAGAAGCTATGAGGTCATGGCAGACCTAGATTGTGTTCAGACCTCGGCCTCTAGGAACCGCATGGTGGGCCTAGCTGTCTACCTGAAATGGTCCTGGCCGGCCCCGTTCCAACTCTCCGCTCCGGTGTAGGGCTACCTTGGTTTTCACCGAAGTCGCCTGAACAGAGGAAGTAGTCCGTAGCAGTATTCCCCGCTTTGACCAATCCCTGGCCGCACTCCTGGTCACTGGTTCGACAGTCTGGTCAACCACCCAGAAGCCTGCCTTCACTGAGTCGAAAGATAAAACTCACGCTGCATTGGCAGAGAAGTCTTATGTTTTGGGCGCATAGTCCAGTGGAGCGGCCTCCAACACTGCCATGTTGTCCTCGGCCCTGGCATCTCTCACTCTGGATAGAACTTCGTTCACTCCAGTTGAGATCCGAGAGGTCGGGAAGGTTTCAGCTGCCATCTTACAGATGGCTCACGCCGTCTGTACCTGTTCCGGCCGCACTATGACTACTTCAGGGGTGTCTCACCGTCACACATTGGCCAAAGATTAAACACTCTGCAGTCAGCATGTCCATTCAATAGTTAAAACACAGACAACATTAGCAACACCCCCGTTCACACAGTAAAACACTTAACCGGTAATTGAACACCAATAAATCATTATACATACAATTCCGGTATAAGCACCTGTGGTGAAACAATCGCAAATATGGAGGCTGAAGGACCAAGGGGATGGAAAAGACGAGGAAGAGACGGGAAGAGGGAGAGGAGAACGAGGAAGAGATGGGGGAAGAGGGAGAGGAGATAGAGGAAGAGACTGGTAAAAACCAGACATCAGGACTGAAACATCATCGGCCAAAGGGCCATCGAGAACATCGCCGGGCAGTGCGGGGGCAACATCCCCATGTGTGCCGCCATTAGTGGTCAGAGGGTCCTCAATCACCATGCCACCCTGGGTCCCTACAACACTGCACACATACTGACATTTCTGCATGCACTACATGCCGCGGTCACAAAGGACCCACCAGGGCAGCCCATGTTCGTTGTCATCTGGGATAATGTCAGTTTCCACCGGGCTGCTCTGTCTGGGACTGGTTCGCCAACCACAACCATTTCACGGTGCTGAACCTGCCCCCTTATTCCCCGTTCCTCAACCCGATCAAGGAATTATTTTTGCATGGCAGTGGAAGGTCTATGACCGCCAACTACATGCACGCATGCCGCTCCTGCGAGCAATGGAGGAGGCATGCAGAGACATTGAGGTGGGGTCAATCCACGGGGTGGATACGCCACGCCTGGCGATATTTTCTCCATTGCCTGGCGAGGGAGAACATTGCCTGTGATATGGATGAGGTGATGTGGCCCGACTTCAATGGACGGCGTAATCTCTGACTTGTAATGGGAGTTTTTGTGCTACCTGTATACAATGTCTCACTGAGGCTTGGTTGCGGGAATAAAAACGGTTAAAAACTACAAATAACAGATGTGTCCTGAGTAAAGTTGACCAGTGTGTTGTGTCTGTTTGACTGTTTATTGTTCATGTGCATTTGTGTTCCCTACAGGGGTGGCGGCAGGGTATGGCTTGGTTGGGCTACAGCCCTACCAAGAATTGTGTTTGCCCCACCTTAGCCCAGAGCCGCCGGCAGATGTGTGGCGAGCTGGCATTTGCCCCAGTACTTTTCAAAGTGGTGTGGCGCCGCCCCACCACTTTTAACCCTTCAAGTGAATTCGATGCTCGAGCGTCAAACGCGATTATAGCTAGCAACTGAAGCTTGATACCGTTGGAAAGAGGAGAATTACACGCAAATAACGCATGGTGGCTCATCCCTATCAGTTAAACGCAGCCAGAGCTATGGTGCCTCAAAGTCGGTCGTGTTTTTTAGACAGTCACCTTTTTTCCTAAACACATTACAGACAGGAAGTAGGAAGCAGGCACGGAACTAGCGGGGGGGGGGGCACTCACGGTCGCTTGGCAACACTATATTATTTCGGCAAGACAAACTCTGATTTGTCCATTCGCCTTATTCACCTACATCACAATTTGAAACCAAAACGAGGCTCAGGGGTACGAATTGCGAAACGTTGGACTGCTTGAAATCAGCAATGGCGCCTCACTGTTGCGTTCCCAAATGTACTTCTTCCAAAAGAAATAAATCTTGTCGAGGTCAAACCTTCCATCGTTTCCCAAAAGATGCTGTACTTCGTCGTGAATGGATTCACAAAATAAGAAGAGATCCTGGTCGTCATTTCAAGGTAAGCTGTAACCCTAAGCTACAGTATTATGGCTCGATTAGAACTAGGCCTACCGCTCGCCAGTCATTTTGACTTAAATTTTGCAGTTGTCCTCTCATTTTAACTATTCATTAGTACCTAGAAAAAAATAAAATACATTTTATATCTAACGTTACAGATCACCATGGATACAAAAGTATGTTCGGATCACTTCACCGAAGAGTCTTTCTTGAAAACTCTGGTTGGCATCCGAAAGTTGAAGAAGGGTGTTGTGCCACCTTTGTTTGCGTGGACTAATGTGAGGACTGAAAGGAGGGCTATTGTCAGAGGAACAACAAGGTATTTTCTGAGCATTTAAATACTTAGTCCACAATATGTCTTTTTTTACAGATTTACGCATCTTTACACATCTTTTGACAGATTTACATACTGAATGCTTTTCAGTTATGCAGCCACTGCCATTGTTAAGGAGGATGTTCTGCAGGAAGACGTTAATTTCAGTGAGTTGAGGTAAGTGACCAGTGTATCCCTGAGCAGATTTTATTTAAAGCAGGGTGGTGGCCTTGACAAGCTATACAAAATAAATAAACTATGCAGACATTTTAAATGTTTGCTAACAGTTTGAAATCTCTGTCTTTAAATTACATTAAACCTAGATAGAACCTTAGAATTCTAAGATCATCTGATTGCTATAGTTTTGAGTGATTGATATCTCTGCTGGTACATCAACACACTGCAAAAATTATAATACATTTATAATGTTGGATGGTTAGATTTTTTTACATGAATACAAGAAATGTACTTTTTTGCCAATAGAACAAGATTTTTAAGATAGGATTTTTTGCAGTGCACTTTTAAGTTCCACTCAATAGTTATTTTATCCCGTTGGCCACTTTTGGAAGAGGATAATTTTTTTATACTTGATGCCAGGTCTTGCTGTTGCTTTGTTGTCTGGTTTCCATCTCTAGATGCTCTGCATCAGGCTGTGTGACTGCCAGACCGCTGTAGTAGTATGTTTCAATATCATCTAGGACAGTGCTAAAGGAACATGGCTGTACTGGTAGGGGAAGTTTAGGGTCATATTCACTGGAAATGTTGGCCACTTTTGGAAGAGGATAATTTTTTTATTTGTGTGAAATAATTAGAAGATAGGAGGTTGATCACTAGTTTAAATTGTGCTCTCCTAGAAATGTGTTCCTCAATATGTTCTTTTCTTTGCACTTCCAGTGAAGAGACGGCCCCCCCACACCCTGATCATGATTATGCTGAACTGCCCCTGCCACTGGAGGAGCAACTTGAGCAGGCCCAGAAGACCATCCGTGATCAAGCAGCGGTAATTGCATAGCTTCAAGACAAGCAGTTTCTCCTTTCAAGATTCCAGGGCGATGATAAGAGTATCATGTTTTACACAGGCTTTCCAGATTACAACACACTTAGAGCAGTGTTTCCGGCGGTACGGCCTACTGCAGAAAACGTGGTAGGGTGGAGTCAGGCACAGCGACTGTAACCTGTACAAACTTCTTATATTTCATGTTAGGATCACTTCCAATTTGGCCTTCAAGAGAAACTGTAAACAAACATATGCCTCCTTGTTTCCAAAGCACTTTCCCACTTACAAGAGTCATATTAGACTGTACGGAAATACATGTGCAGAGACCTAGCTCAAAAGTTCTCAACTCTGAAATATACTACAAAAGTAATACCACCTTTAAGGGCCTTATTGGCATCTCTCCATCAGGCGAAGTGACATTTGTCAGTGACCTGTATACAGGTTCGATATCTGACAAGGAAATAACAAGGCAATCGGGGATCCTGTCTTTACTTGAGGCAGGCGATGAGGTCATGGTGGATAAAGGCTTTCTCATCAAGGACCTTCTTTCTGAAAGAAGTGTCTCCCTTGTGATCCCACCCTTTTTAGGCCCAAGTGGACATTTCAGCCCAGAACAAGTTAGACACAAGCAATAGCCAGACTTTGCATTCATGTCGAGCGTGCCATTAGGAGGATCAAAGATTATCACATTTTTGATAGGGTCTTACCCATGACATTAGTGGGCTCTGTTAACCAACTGTGGACTGTTTGTGCCCTCTTAAGTAACTTCCAAGGCCCTCTGTTTTAAAAAACAGGTCTTAGTGGACAGATTTGATAAAATAGTAATTACACTGACTGTTTTACAGTTTTAATTTTTTTATGCACAGTATAATATCAGAACCTTGTAAAAAATAAAGCACTTTTTCATTAAACTGTTCAATGGTTGTTTTATTATGTAACTTTGTTGCACAAGGCAGGCAGGAAGTATGTAAAAAAGAAAATGTCAAGTTCGGATTTCATGTTCTCCCACTTTTCAGGGTTGAAGTAGACAGGGGTTTACCACAAATCTGCAGGGGTAGACTTCATTTCCAGTGATGTCCTTGTACTCAGCAGCAGCAAATGGCTCCATTTCTAGGCCTCTCTTCATCACTTTAGTTTGTGTGCAGAGTTTCTCTTTCATTTTGGCTGCCAAACTGTTAAAGTCTCTCATCCTGGAGCAGATTCTCTTGAATGATGATGATGTCAGTCGTTTGGCTCGTACTTGATGACAGGTCTTGCTGTTGCTTTGTTGTCTGGTTTCCATCTCTAGATGCTCTGCAGTATGTTTCAATATCATCTAGGACAGTGCTAAAGGAACTGGAAATGTAGAGTGGACTGTGAGTTTGGTAACTTAAAACAGAGCCCTTTAGGATTTCCCCATATACTGTGGAGACCAGATCAACAGGCTGCTTATGATTGGCTTCCAATAACTTCAACATCTGGCTCTTACTGTCGATTGTAGCCAGATTTCTGCGTAGGTCCTCTGTAAATTCTGCACTAGGTAATGGGGGTGTCACAGGGCAATACAAATTGCAGACGATCTGATCAGTAGAACAGTGTTTTTTCTTTGGTGGTGCGTTGGTCATTGGTGGTTTGACTTTAGATACTGTGACAGTGCTAACTGCTCTTGGGCTGAGACCTAATGTCCTTGATGGAACATGCCAGGCTTGAGGCAGGGATGTTTTGCTTGCAGTTGGAGGGACAGATGTATACCCCATTTTAATGTAGTGAGCAAGTGTGTAGAGCAGTCCTATCTGGTGATTGCACTGTCCCATGCCAGCTTTGCAGGAACAGGTTGTCTTGCCAATGAATGGCGGCTTGAGGGACAGCTCCACCAGTAAGAATAATCAAACTTGTTTCAGAACACAATAATAGATAGGTATACCAACCTAATAGTTTTAAGCAGGAAAGTGATATGTAACACCTTAAGTTAAATTTGAAGAGTACCTTTCTCAACTCTAATTACATTGCTATGTGAACTGAGCAACCCATGTCTATAAACAAACTCAAAACAATTATTTAAAACGGCACTATGTTTTTTACTGAACACAGGAATATTCAGGTAAGGACAATATCATTAATTTTTGAAAATACATATAATTTTGTCCATAATATGCATTTGTTGAGAGTAAGACATTGTGAAATTTAGATTTGGCTATTCTACAATTTTCTATATTTTAAGGTTTTTAACCACTGAATCCAATAAGCAAGTTCTTAAAGTTTACTAGTCCTAAAACGTCATTTTTGTATTTGTAGTTTTCAAAATAGTTACATAGTAGAGGTTTAAACAAATAAACAACAGTAGCACCCAACCCTGTCTTGCTTTGGTGACACATTGGAAACATGCCATTATGATTTATTGGTTCCAATACTCTTTCAGGTAGACAGCATATTAGCTGCAGATAAGTTATTTTAGCCGAGCAAGGAAAGGTGAACTGCTATGGACGATCAAAATGAACGTTTGAACGTCTAAAGCGGATATGTTCTAGCAGTGGCACCACTCTGCAAACTGAGCAGTTTATTAACAATCATGATACCTGAATGTTGTAAGAAGCCTCATTTTTACTAATTGAAAGAAAAGACCTAGCTCTCACACTGAGTGTCTTACTCATTGAAGGAAAAGACCTAGCTTTCACACTGAGTGTCTTACTCATTCAAGGAAAAGACCTAGCTCTCACACTGAGTGTCTTACTCATTGAAGGAAAAGACCTAGCTCTCACACTGAGTGTCTTACTCATTGAAGGAAAAGACCTAGCTCTCACACTTGGGGCTAGATTTATCAAGCCGTTTGCGCCTGTTTTCAGGCGCTAATTGGTCGCAAAGACAGACGTTACCAATGCGGGCTATTTACAAACCAGGCGCACTTGGGTAAAATCGCAGATTGCGTGCCACATGAGAGACAAGAGACAAGTTGCGCTTTCAATATGCGTTCGTGGGAGGGTCATGGGGAAAGTGGGAGTTCCACGCAAAAAGGTGGGAGGATATGGTAAAGTGCGCCTAATTATATATTCCGTGGTATTTACAAAGACTGCCAGTAAGAGCGCGCCTCTATTCTGTGGGGGGAATTTACCGCCTCTTAAAAGCAGGTGTAAACCAGCAAGCGCATTTCCCTGTGTGTTCAAATATAGCCTACGTCAATGGCAGAAGTGACAGCAACAACTTCCAAACACAGCATCAAATAGACTTGGCTCAAAAAAAGACAAATGCCTCCATATGTTCCATTTTTGATAAGCAATTT
>JACXGM010016065.1:0-20794 GCA_016801145.1 Umbra pygmaea
CTGTCATTCTCTGGTCACTTTATCCACTCTACATCTGAGTAGCAGAATTCAATGCACCTTTAAAAAGAAATTTCCATGCCATATTTATAATATTTATTACTTCTGCTGTTGTACACTCCGGATCACTGTTCAGTACATAGTGTATTGCTATTATTATTATTGTTATTATTGTCTTAAAATTTCTTCATATTGTATATAACCTTTTTAAGCCCACTGTGTAGATGTGTCGAGCCATGTCACAAGAATTTCTCTGCATAGGATGATGTGATGTCATTCGATGCATATGACAAATAAACAACTTTGACTTTTTGACTTGACTTTGGTATATAGGGATGCTCATATTGACCGTTTAAACAATAACCGAATGTAAAAAACGTGACCGATTTATAATATCAGTTAAACGGTTTAAAAGGATTTTCTTTATTTTTTACGTTTAAGTTTGGTTTGTGCTATCTTGGATAATCCAGAACCAAATCTGACAGATTATCCTAACATGTCAAGAAAGAAAAAGTCATTAAGAAAATGCTTGGTTGCTAATGTATGTACTGCAAATATGGACAGCTACAGTAGTTAGCTTTTCGTCTTGAAACAAAAGGAGTAATAATAACCCCTTTCTTTTCGATGAAGCTACTAGCTACTGAACTTTTGCTACCTTGTTGGACAATATAAAGTGGAAATCTTATTTAATGCGTTTTGCTCGCTCGAATGATATGACACCTTTATAGTCACAGAAAATGTGATACCCACTGTCTCAAACGAAGTCCGCTGCAGTCAAATCGTTGAGTATCCACGATCCACCACAATGCTGGTGGACTCTACATCCCATGAAAACTTGCGCGCACTATGGGTCCACTCCATAGACTGTAAAAAAATACTCATGTGCCGTTCGAGGTGGATGCAAGAAAAACACAACCTCTCGTAGAGATGTCAATTTTCAAAATTCCTATAGAGAGACTTTGATATTTATTTTATGACAAAAATATCTATTAATTTTCCATTGTTTGTCATTGGATACTTTTTCCCAATCATTCACAGGCAAATTTCTTAATGCCCTGTAACATGAATGAGCATGCGTCACGCATGGACGACTACACCGGGTTAGAGGCGCTGTTTTCCAGCCGCAAATAACGTGACGTATTTCTTTTTTTAATTCAGAACTTGGCTATTTCGAGTAGGAGAAATTAATGCTACACTCTGGAAACTACCTACATATACCCTGCAGTGCTTGTGCGACATCTCATACAGATATTATGGTTGATTTGCTGCCGTATGTATTTTACGTTTATTTATACAGAGTAATGTCTAGGTTTCTTTAGGTCTCTTCAGATAAACCCTGTGTACATTTAAGGGACGTAAATGATTAAGGGTAAACATTTCACAGAAAGATTTAAGAATAACATGTAGCTGATAAATGGTTGTTTTATATCAGGATCTAAAATAATTATTCAAAGGGTTCATATTTTAACCCTTCACAGAAGGATCTATGTAGAACCTTCTAAGGAAGAAATTGTTACTGGTAAACTCTATCATAAGGGTTCCAGGCAGAACCCCTACCTGTGGAAGGGACCCTCTGTAAATAGTTCTATCTAAAAAGTATTGTCCTTTGGCAGTGTTTCCCAAACATCTACTGGGACCCCCAGCCATCTCATCATGTTGTTTTTGCCCTGAACAAGCTCACTTGGGCTTCATAATTGAAACAAGCTGATTCATGTGTGCTATCTAATACATGTACTGGCTGGGAGTTCCCAGGAGAGGTTTTGGAACCACTGACCTATGGGGACAAACAGAAGATATGACGGTCTGCTCCAGCAGTACACTGTGTAAATTGTCCCCATAGCCTACCTGCATAGCATACCTGACTTTTTGATATTTTAAAATAAATACAAACAAAAACTACAAAGATCAATATTAACATCTCAAAGGTACTTAAGCATCACAGACAAAATCATTGAATGTCATTTTTACACAGGACTGGTGGAATGTTAAGATATTTAACTGTTAAGATATTTAAAACATGAAATTGTATTTTCTTTATTTACAATAATTTTAGACAAAACATAATCCTACCTCTACAAATGTTACTACTTATACAAATTCCTACTTACAGAACACAAATACAATTGTGCTAAAAAGTTTGCATACCCCTGGAAAATTTGTAATAGATGTACCATTTTTAAAGAAAACATGAGTGAGTAGACAAAAAAATTGTCTTTATTTCTCATTGGATTAATATTCACAAAATAATGGCACAATCAAAAAACATGAACCCTTGTTCAAAAGTCTGCATACTCTCAGTTCTTAATAAGGTGTATTGACCCCATTAGCATCAGTGACAGCATTCAGTCGTTTGTGATTGATGCCATCAATTTTCACAAAGTTCCCCTATGCCTTTAGAGCACACACCCCCAAAACATTAGTGAGCCACCACCATGCTTCACAGTGGGGATGGTATTATTTTCATTATAAGCCTGCCTTGTTGACCCCTCTCCAAGCATAACACTTGTGGTTGTCAATGTAAAGCTCTACTTGGTTCTTGTCACTCCAAATCACAGTGTGGCAGAAGCTGTGGAGGGTGTCAAGGTGTTGTTTTGCATGTTGTAATCAGGCTTTTTTGTGGTACCCAAGTTATGTTAAAATAATCTTCAGTTCAATGGTCAATAATGAAACTGAATTGACTCTAGTAACTTATAGAAGAATATGTTTAGATATTTTTTTTGAAACACAATAATGGGGACATAGATAAATTACTAAATATAAACATATCACAATTTTATAATACAGTATTTTGTTTTTCATTAGAATAATGCATGTTTAGGCCTATTTGGTATCCTTTTCTTTTTGTAGAAGGTATTTTGAGGGAACATAAATCAGTTAATTAAGTCTTTATTAAACATAATGATAACTGTAATGAATGTAAATATGTTATGTAATGATTAAAAATACAAAATCAAAACTCTCAAGTCTTAATTGAGGATAATTCAATTTAGAAAGAAGGACCTTTTGAATCAAATCACAGGGATATACTTATCAAAATAATAATAATTTATATTTATCAATTTGTGCAGTGTATACTGTAAGTACACTGCTCAAAAAATAAAGGGAACACTTAAACAACACAATGTAACTCCAAGTCACTTGGAGTCACTGTCCACTCAGGAAGCAACACTGATTGACAATCAATTTCACATGCTATTTTACAAATGGAACAGACAACAGGTGGAAATTATAGGCAATTTGCAAGACACCCCCAATAAAGGAGTGGTTCTGCAGGTGGTTACCACAGACTACTTCTCAGTTCCTATGCTTACTGGCTGATGTTTTGGTCACTTTTGAATGCTGGCGGTTCTTTCACTCTAGTGGTAGCATGAGACAGAGTCAACAACCCACAGAGTGGCTCAGGTAGTGCAGCTCATCCAGGATGGCACATCTATGCAAGCTGTGGCAAGAAGTTTGCTGTGTCTGTCAGCGTAGTGTCCAGAGCATGGAGGCGCTACCAGGAGACAGGCCAGTATATCAGGAGACGTGGAGGAGGCCGTAGCAGGGCAACAACCCAACAGCAAGACCGCTACCTCCAACTTTGTGCAAGGAGGAGCAGGAGGAGCACTGCCAGAGCCCTGCAAAATGACCTCCAGCAGGCCACAAATGTGCATGTGTCCCCTCAAACGGTCAGAAACAGACTCCATGAGTGTGGTATGAGGGCGCGACGTCCACAGGTAGGGGTTGTGCTTACAGCCCAAAACCGTGCAAGATGTTTGGCATTTGCCAGCCAACACCAAGATTGGCAAATTCACCACTGGCGCCCTGTGCTCTTCACAGATGAAAGCAGGTTCACACTGAGAACGTGACAGACATGACAGAGTCTGGAGACGCCATGGAGAACGTTCTGCTGCCTGCAACATCCTACAGCATGACTGGTTTGGCAGTGGGTCAGAAATGGTGTGGGGTGGCATTTCTTTGGGGGGCCGCACAGCCCTCCGTGTGCTCGCCAGAGGTAGCCTGATGGCCAATAGGTACCGAGAGGAGATCTTCAGACCCCTTGTGAGACCATATGCTGGTGCGGTTGGCCCTGGGTTCCTCCTAATGCAAGACAATGCTAGACCTCATGTGGCTGGAGTGTGTCGGCAGTTCCTGCAAAAGGAAGGCATTGATCCTATGGACTGGCCCACCTGTTCCCCAGACCTGAATCCGATTGAGCACATCTGGGACATCATGTCTCGCTCAATCCACCAACGCCAAATTGCACCACAGATTGTCCAGGAGTTGGCGGATGCTTTAGTCCAGTTCTGTGAGGACATCCCTCAGGAGACCATCTGCCAACTCATCAGGAGCATGCCCAGGTGTTGTAGGGAGTTCATACGGGCACGTGGAGGCCACACACACTACTGAGCCTCATTTTTACTTGTTTTAAGGACATTTAAAGGACATCCACATCAAAGTTGGATCAGCCTGTAGTGTGGTTTTCCACTTTGATTTTGAGTGTGACTCCATATCCAGACCTCCATGGGTTCATAAATTTGCCGTTGATAATTTTTGAGTAATTTTGTTGTCAGCACATTCAACTATGTAAAAACGAATGTATTTTATACGATTAGTTCATTCATTCTGATGTAGGATGTGTTGTCTTAGTGTTCCCTTTATTTTTTTGAGCAGTGTATATTTAGATTTATTTTACCAGGCAAGTTGCTTGAGAACATATTCTAATTTACTGAAATGGCCTGGCAAGAAGAAGGGGAGAAGATAGGGGATGAATGAGCCAATTGAATGCTGGAGATGATTAGGTTGGCATAAATTTTCCAGGACACCAGAGTTAACACCATACTCCCAAGTGTCATGGGATCTTTAGTGAGCAATGACAGTCAGGACACCTATTTAATGTCCCATTACAAGCACCCTACACAGGGAAGATGTCCCCTTCATTGCCCTGGGGCATTGGGAATGATCTCTTGACCAGAATGAGGGATTACACCTACTGGCCCTGCAACACCACTTCCAGCAACCTCTGGTCTCCCATATAGGGACCCACCAGTCCCGACCCTGCTTAGCTTCAGAAGCAACCAACAGTGGTATACAGGGCAATATGCTTATGGCTTTTTGGCAAATGTGGAGACATAAAATGTGTATTTCGAACAACTGCTGAAAAGACTGTTGTATGTTTTACGTATGGAAATAATTTGACATGTTTGTTGTTATTTTTCTGTACTGGCACATGCGTATGCGACGAGAGCCATTGTGAGCAGATCGGTGCCTTCACTGTCTACCAGACTTTTGTGTTTTTAC
This sequence comes from Umbra pygmaea, assembly GCA_016801145.1. Lineage (NCBI taxonomy): Eukaryota > Metazoa > Chordata > Actinopteri > Esociformes > Umbridae > Umbra > Umbra pygmaea. Next base: position 5,278 of record JACXGM010016065.1, read on the forward strand.
CCTTTAGACGGTAACGCAATGGTGGAGCGTTTTTAAGATTTCGACTCTGGAGGGTGGTTTCACTTTTTTGCATTTTTAAGTCCCAAAAATGTAGTCGCCATCTAAACGAAAGGCACATCTGATAAAATATTTTTACGTCTTTACCCGTAAAAATAAAGCAGAGGAAAGGCCGGCACCAGCGATGACAAGGCACCCGGATACACAGGAGGCGACTAGACAGCAGGGGACACTGGGATGGACAGGCAGCAGGGGACACTGGGGGCTGCCAGGCAGCAGGAAAGCTTGGGGGCAGCCAGGTAGCACTGGAAGCTTAGTAGCAGGTAGCACTGGAAGCTTAATAGGAAGTAGCACTGGAAGCATAGTAGCAAGTAGCACTGGTAGCATAGTAGCAGGTCACAATGGTCGCATAGTAACAGGTAACAATGGTCGCATAGTAACAGGTAGCACTGGTTGTATAGTAACAGGTAGCATTGGTCAAGTAGTAGCAGGTAACACTGGTAGTATAGTAATAATAATAATAATAATAATAATAATAATACATTCAACTTATATAGCACTTTTCAAGGTACCCAAAGCGCTTTACACAGTGAGAGGGAAAGCCCACCTCATCCACCACCAATGTGTAGCACCCACTTGGGTGATGCACACGGCAGCCATTTTGCGCCAGAACGCTCACCACATATCAGCTATTAGGTGGAGAGATGAGTAGTTCTATATGCCGAATAGGAAGGAAGGGGATAATTAGGTGGCTATGATTTGAAGTGAGGCCTGGTTGGGAATTTGGCCATGACAACGGGGTTAACACCCCTACTCTTACGATAAGTGCCATGGGATTTTTAATGACCACAGAGAGTCAGGACAACCATTTAACGTCCCATCCGAAAGACGGCACCCTAGCAGGGCAGATGTCCCCATCACTACCCTGGGGCATTGGGAATGATCTTAGACCAGAGGGAAAAGTGCCCCCTACTGGCCCTCCAACACCACTTCCAGCAGCACTGGTCTCCCATCCAGGGACTAACCAGGCCCAACCCTGCTTAGCTTTAGAAGCAAACCAGCAGTGGAATACAGGGCTCTATGCTGCTGGCAATAGTAGCAGGTAGCACTGGTAGCGTAGTAACAGGTCGCACTGGTATCATAGTAGCAGGTAGCACTGGTAGCGTAGCAGCAGGTAGTACTGGTAGCGTAGCAGCAGGTAGTACTGGTAGCATAGCAGCAGGTAGTACTGGTAGCGTTGTAGCAGGTAGCACTGGAAGCTTAGTAGCAGGTAGCACTGTTAGCGTGGCAGCAGGTAACACTGGTAACATAGCAGCAGGTAGCACTGGTAGCGTAGTAGCAGGTAGCACTGGAAGCTTAGTAGTAGGTAGCACTGGAAGCGTAGCAGCTGGTAGAACTGGAAGTGTAGCAGCAGGTAGCACGGGTTGCATAGCAGTAGTCACAACTGAAGTCTTGGGCTGCTGAAGTCTTGGGCTGCTGACAGCTCTGGCTGAAGCATGGCTGCTGAAGATTCTGTTCAGTGGCAAAATCCAGCAATGACTCAGCAAAGACACCTTGTGGCGGTTCAGTGGCAAAGTCCAGCGATGACTCAGCAACATTCAGTTGTGAAAATATGTCATGAAGCAGGCTGGCAAAGTACTAGTATGATTGAATAACTGGATCCTCTGTCTCCCAGAGGTCCTCTGCATAGTCCAGTTCCTCCAAATATGAAAAGGTGGTCAGAATCTTGTCTTCCTCAGGTAGAGGACCCCATGGACACTGCTGAAGTAAGGTATTCATCTGTGTCCAAAACTGACTACTGATGTTGGATTGCCCATTAAACCTCAGAGTAGGGAGGGAGACAGGTGCCTAAAATGGTGAGGAAGCGAATCTGTCTAGATAATTAGGACCTGAGGCTATATGGCTAGGACCTAAGGCTATATGGCTATGACCTTTTGCTATTTGCATGGGGCCTGAGGCTAGAGAATGAGGACCTTTGGCAGAAGAGTGTAGGGCTCCAACTGGTTAGCTAACTGCTCTAACCTGTGAGCTGAGGGTTCTGTCTGCTGAACTGAGGGTCCTGACCTGAGACAGAGAAGCTCCGACATATGGTAAAGGAGACCTGATGTGAGACATAAGGGCCCTGCCTTGACACATATGGGCCCTAATGTGAGCACCTGGGGCCTTAACAAGAGAGCATAAAGCATTAATAGAACTTGGGGTCTTAAAAGAACATGAGACCTTGACAAGAGAACATGGGGCCTTAAGCAGAGAACTGGATGTTAACAAGGCAGCTCCCTTAGTGACAGCATGCTTCTCCCTGTTGCTCCAAAAAAAATGATGTCTCCTTTTTATAAAGTTTGGTCATTCTGTCACGATTTACAGAAATGTAGGCAGGAGGCAGGAGTGTTCCTCAATGGTGAAATATCTATTTAACCAAATGATCAGGGTAAAGAATAAAGAACTTCACTACAAACAACCAAGTTAATATATTTGAAAACACAAAACCACAGAATTCATAAAGACTGTGTACATAACGAATGACAGGAGACAAACTAATGAAATAACCAGCTGGGAACACTTAACCAAAACAAACTAAACACAAGAAAACCAACTAAGGACATACAAGCTCCTCACAAGCTGGTCTGTTGACAGTCCCACAGACTCGATTGCCCACTGTGTGGGACAGGGCTTTCTCTTCCCATGCTCCTAGGCTTTGGAATGCACTCCCTCCATATATTAGAGATGCACCTACGCTAAGTCTTTTTAAATCTCATTTAAAAACATTTTTTTTTAGGTTAGCTTTTACTTGATTTTTTATTTTTATTTTTTCCTGTGTTGGTCGTGTTTAAAGTTGTTGTTTTACTATGTAAAGCGCCTTGAGAAGCTACTTTAAAGGCGCTATATAAAAATAAAGTATTATTATTATTATTATTATTATTATTATACAAGGACACATTATGAAGAGACCAAAAATTTGGACTTGGAGAGAGACTAAAACACAAGACAAGGGACATTGTCACAATGTCCTTAAACACACGTTGAAAGGTTGTTTTAAAAATAGTTATATGGGGTCAGAGCTATTCACCTTTATTGCTACAATTTATGCATTAACATCTATTTTTAAAAAGCAAAATCCAAAAATCCAAAAGCTAAATGAGGTTGATGGTGTAGGAGATATCCCGTAACACAAGTGAAAAGATTGTTTTTAAAAGGTTATATGTGGTCAGATCTATTGACCATTATTGCTATACTTTATGCATTAAAAACGATTTAAAAGAAGCCACATCCAAAAATAAAAAATAAAATTGATGTTGATGGTTTAGGAGATGTCTCTTAACATATGTGAGGAGACTGTTTTGAAAAAGGTTGTATGGGGTCATAGCTATTGACCATTTTTGTGGTGATATTTTATTAAAATCTATTCACAAGTTCCCAAAATGATAAATGAGCAAAATAATTGATGTTGATCATAGGGCAGAGGTCACTGAACTTATTCCAGTTGGATTCATTGATAAAAATCATATTAAGCCAGAGCTATGGAGTTTTTCATTAGCAAGCAAAAGTTTAAATTGCACTTTTAAGCTGGTCCCTTAACCTTCACAATAGAAGAAAACAAAGATTCACCTATTTTTCACTTTTCAAACAAAATTATGATAACGAAATGTGAAAGCAAGGCGTGTTGCTTGTTTGCAAACGTAAGCAGATTCATAGAATATCATTGTTGTCTTTATTGCATGAAATTCCCAATCTTTAATATAAAGCTAACATCACAGCAGTACCTTTGCTAACTAGAAGTTTCCGCGCACTAACATTGCAGTGAGCATGCTATAGTGCTCTAGCAGGCTAGCTAAAAAATGTCACAGTCTTAGCAAACAAGCAATCTAAATAGACATTCAGTGTTGTTGTTAACCTAATAAAGGAAGTGCCAATTCAGTTATAGTAATAATCTTGATGATAAATAATAATTACAAGCTATCTTTTCCATTACCTGATTTGAGGAGGGGTGATACCTGACTTGAGGACGGGTGACACCTGACTTGAGGAGGGGTGACACCTGACATGAGGATTGGTGATACCTTACTTGGGGAGGAGTGAGAAGTATGGCTGATGATTGACTTGAGGAGGGGTGACACCTGACATGAGGAGGGGTTATTCCTAACTTGAGGAGGGGTAAGAACTCCGGGTGATACCTGACTTGGGGAGGGGTAAGAAGCATGGGTGATACTTGACTTGAGGAGAGGTGATACCCGACCAAGGGACGGGTGACGTTTCAGAAGGAGGGAGGATGTTTGAGTGGTTCAGGGTTGATACTTGACCAAGGGAGGGGTGAGTATTGAGGAGTAGGGGTGATAATTGACTGGTGCAGGGTTGAGACATGACCAAGGGAGAGGTGAGAACCAGAGATGAGGAGTGATTCTGTTCCTAATATGTATTCCGTACAAGTGGATCTGTACCGTTACCATTCTTTCAGCAATATTATGCTAGGGGCGTGTCGTAACTCTGTTATTTAACGGCTCTGGACTTAACCATACCGTCTATGGACTGAACATGAAGCGTCAGGGTTTTTTCGCATGTGTTCAAGTTGGATGGTAAGTCCTCATAGAAACATGTTTTATATAATTATATTAAGAAATAACATTTTTTGTCCTTTTAAGATTACAATCTATTCAAGATGGTGTGAAAGTCTTCGATAATTGAAGATCATTCGAATATTTAGTTTAGTAGTAGTTTTCATCTAGCTCAAATAAATACTATTTTTCGATCATACATAGTTATGTTAAGCTGGCTTGGTAAACGTATTTTCACAAATAATGTTACTCTTGGTCTAAAAGTAAACGTGATTAGATTTAAAATCTTAATTTTCGAAATAAATTTTCTTCCCGAAGTTCGTACTTAACAAGGGAAAACAGCATGTCCGCCCTATCGTGCGTATTCGATTTTGTGAACACTAACACCTAAAACGTCAACCCTCTTAAAATGGACGTAGCCTGATTATCAAACTGTCATACATTTAGAAATATTTTAGTTAGTGTTGTTTAAACAATGAATATCAACATGTCGAAAATATCGGATCAAAATACATTATTTTCCTTGTAATTAATTTTGTACACTCATGCTGCGGTTTTATCCATCCTAACTCCAAACTTGTGTAGTTAATATCGACATTACAAGTGTCAGTGACATTGTCTTTATGCACGGTATAATGAGGGGAAAATGGAAGGTGAGAAGGAATCTACATTTCTCACTTCCTCTAAGTAGTATGACAGTTGTAGTCTATGCCAGTGGTTCCCAAACATTTTCGTGACACGGCACACTTGGGTGGGACCAACAATGTCAAGGCACACAACACATTTTACGCTTAATAATCGCAACTAGCAAAAAAATATAAGGTTGTAGCTATGGAATCGGATGTAGTTAATTGCAGGTTGCTAAAAATACTTCTCAGTTTCATGATATAGCTACAGCTCTGGAAATAATTAAAAATACACTGCAGATGTTTCTAAAATCAACCCCTTTGGAAACCTCTGGAATGTGATCAAGAGGAAGAGGGATGGTCACAAGCCATCTAACAAAGCCGAGCTGGTTGAATTGTTTCGCAAAGAGTAGTATAAAGTCATCCAACATCAATGTGATAGACTGGTGGAGAGCATGCCAAGACACATTAAAGCCAATTTTTTTTTTTTACAATTACTATTATTCCACCAACTATTGACTTCTGAACTCTTCTCAAGTTAACACATTAGTGTTGTGTTGTATGTTATTATGAACACATTTTCTTTGCATTATTTATTTGGAATTTATTGCTAGGAGAGCGCCTCATTTTCAAGGGGGTCCCATAGACACACATACAATGTAAAATACTAGAGATGGACCAACACCAATACTTGGTATCGCGCCCGATACTGGGCATAAGTACTCGTACTTATACTTGTGAAAAAGCCACGATACTCTAAGCTGATACTTCCTCCACATTTAAGAGCGTTATGCTGTGCAACGCTTTACAGATTAGCTATATATGGCCATAGTTGTTTTCTTAAAGTGCCAGGGAGGGAATAGTAGCCTACTTTACAACACAGTATAGGAAACAGTTGTATTTCTCAACCATGTAACGATTGGAACAAAAATACCAACAGACTGTTAAATCTGATTCACGTAAATGTTTCAATGGAAATGTAGCGGCACTATGCATATATTTCATATTAATGAAAACAACAGTCTACTTTCTCTTTCAGAGACCAGCTTATAAATCTGTACAACTGCATTTCTTGCTATTTAATAGGGATGGGACGGTATGAAAATTTAATATCACGATTATAGTGACCAAAGTTATCACGGTTTTCAATATTATCATGGTTTTGGTAAAATGAGATGGAAATGTAAAAAAACAGATACACACACACACACACACACACAGAAAACATTTCAACAAGTTTTATACTTGGAAATCAACAAACTACAAATACATTTAGCAGCTCTAAGCACTTATTTTACTATAGTCTACCATTTAGTACTAAAGCCTACTATCCGATGTGATATCATTATGAATTCCCCATAAATTTATGACAGATAATCTTGTTAGAATTAGGGAATAGCTTTAACATCTGCTGAAGTAAACGAAAGGGCTAGTTAACAGGATGATTTTTCACCTATGCTCTGAATTTGACTCTGTAATGGCATATTCATGTAACACATATTACATTCATTGCTAATCATTTGATTTATTGTGATGGCAAACAGAGTATCATCAATAAACTATATATACTAAAAAAATTGGTAGATTACCAGTTGCTGGCAGGAAAGTTTTTTGCCTTATAGGCATTAACTTACATGGTTGCTTGAATACTGTGCCTGTATACTGTGACTATCTCTGTGGATGGTTCCCATTGCCTGCTGTTTTGAATCTCTCAGATAAAGGAATAGAGTTGAGCGTGTGTTAGTGAAGATTTTTTTTCAGATGTCGCGAGCGACAGATGTGTACTGAGAGTAGCTTGCGTTGGAATGCATTGTCCGACTTTGTTGAGGAAGACCAGCACACACATCGTTTGAATGTTTGGATTTGGTTAGAGAGCAATGTCTTTGAATTATATATGCAAGTTATTTATATTCATTATATGAAAAAAATTAACAGGTCTAAACGTATCTTATGTTCTATTTTGCCTGCTGCATTTTTATGTGCGCACGATAGACTGTGTTTCTGCTGTGGCATCGCGACCAGCAGTTCAAACAAACTACTGAATAAAAGTAACTCCACGATGCCTGGCCCTTGAGTCGGTAGAAAGAAATGTTCAATAGTAGCTAATACATGGCCCCACTACACTTGCGCTAATGAAACAGAACGAGAATGTGGAGATTAACTGCCCAATGAGAGTGGGTTGTTATCGTTGCTTTGCGGTAGGCAAAAAATGCGCAATCTAATAGGTACTGATCACAAGTAATACGTTTTAGTAAACAAAACTGTAAGGACACAAAAAATATATTTGCTATATTAGCTAAGTATATTAAATATAAACAAGACTCAAACTAATTAAGCTAACTAACGAACAAAGTAAGTGTGTTGCTGTGAACTCATGAAGCTCCCGCAATCACCTGGTATTACTGTATCTGGCTGTTGCTAACTAAAATGTTGCACAGAGAAAGCGTTTATGGCTTCTTTCGACAAAATACAATGAAACTAAAAAAAAATAAAAAATAGCATGACTGCCGCAATTGTTTAAAACCTTAGAAAATGAGATTTAAGACTTAAAGACAGCTTTAGACCGTAAATTCTGAAAAACGATATTAAGGCTATTTAAGACTTTAAGGATCTGCGGACACTAATCACATGCAATATTTTATGTCCCTGGAATTATTTCTGTGGTAAAAATATGTGTAATAAGTTTCCTATGAATTAATACAATACATTATCCCTTAAATGTCACCCTTAATATTTTGAACATGTTCATTCGTCTTGGCTCAAATCTACTTGCTGTTAAACTTATCACCCAGATACTTTGCATTAATTACAAGTGAGATAATTAAATATTTCATCTCGAATCAATATTGATTGTCCAATTAGTTGCCCAAGTTAGTTTTGGTATTAAAGTAAAAGTTAATGCATTCGCTGTATAACAGTGGCTGGTTATCACGACGATGACAGATTTGACGTGTTTCCCCTTTTGCAGCGACATTCCTCTGCAGACAGGGTGCCAATCCTCGATTAAATTGCCCTCAGGACTCTTGTAATAGCCAAAATATGACCACATCTCAGATTTTGTCCTCTTGGATGGCTGAAAAATCTTCCGAGCGCTGTCACTGCCTTCCGCCTTGACTTCTCATGCAAAAAACAAAGTTGCATGCGCGCACCTGCGTCAGACTGATTCTGGCTGGACAGGATTTTTAGTGAGTTTTCAAAATCACGGTAATGAAAGACTGTTTTAAGGAAAATTAAATTTTAAACGGTAATACTAACCGTACCGACATTTTATTGTGGTTTACCGTGAAACCGGTAATCGTCCCATCCCTACTATTTAAAAAAAGAAAAGCGATATAAATGGGATAATGCTTCCCTGCAATATGAGGTGATTGGTTGCACACATAATCACCACCTAAAATATCATTACCAGACGGAGCCATGCGTGCCTATTATTGAAAAACACTGTAGAATCACAATTCTGTTTTCCTCATAGCAATTTTCCAAGTTCAAATAGCAAAAAATGAAATTGCTTTTCTCATTGATAATTTATTATCAAATCATATTTTCATGTAGCCGAATATTTAATGTATCCGATTTTCATGTAGCCTAATAGGTGCATATATTAGAATCCTCAAGGAAAAGCGCAAATTTAAGTACAGGACCGAACGAAGGCTGCAACATTAAAAAATATAACTTAAAAATAAAACGATGTAACCTATTTATATTGTGTTCAATAGATTACAGTGATAGTACAGCTATAATTGTATACAGATTATAATTAAACAATCAAATACCTTAAAAGATTATTATATGCACAATGCTCATTGCAAATGCAAACAGAAACATGCGGCTATTGCATTCGCTTTAAAAAAAGTGTTTCCTAATTTTAGCTAATATGGGAAGGAGACGTAAACTATTAACATTTGTATCAAATATTACAAATTATTGAACTGCAATGTAAATTATGTTCTTCTGGATATGTAGGAGTTTTTACTTCTGTATATTTGAATTGGCTGATCAACATCTAAGAAATAGCTAATTTTAGCTTGATAAATGTGACATTTGGCATAGTTATTAAAAGTACTTGTATCGGTACTTGTATCGGCAAGTACCAAAAATGAAATACTCTGTCCTTGTACTTTTTCCATAAAAAGTGGTATCGGCCCATCCTTATAAAATACATAAAGACAAAAACATAATTACATAGCAAAAATGCACAGCAAATACACACATACAAACAGCTCGCTAACCCTCTCCCACCCATACCCTGGCCCAGTCCTCAAATCTTGTTCCGAAAAATATTAATAACAATAATAAATGGAAACAATATAATTTATTTATTTTCTGGGTCATTAACATGTAGAGCATTTCAAGCATTTTCTTATGAGAATTTTTGTCAGTTTTTGTAGCACAAATAAACTGAAGATTATATGCCTACAAAATAAATGCATAAACAGGTTGTTTTAAGATGAGAAAATAAAGATATCCTGTACCGTAAGGATGTAATAAATCAAAAAGAGTGTGTTTATTCCATTGAGATAGAGCAGATGTATTAGAACAGCTGCGTGCCATGCAGTGACATTTGGGCATGCACTCGCATTCTGCCAGCAACACTAAAAATGCCTTCACAGGTCCGCTATAAGGAGAAATCCTCAAAATAAAAGCCTGTCAAATGTGATTATCTACATGCTAACAACTAATGGTTGGTACCTTTTGGAAAGAGGAGATTCGCTGCAAATAATTAGTGGTAGACTGTGGGTTCATCGGTGCCGTAGATATCGGACATCAAAGTTTTAGATTATTTTTTTCCTCACAATCTTTTTTGGTTTGTTAAAACCCAGCTATATATCCCTTCCAGAAATTATTGGTCGTGTGCAGGATGATGTCCTACATCTTTGCAGAGTTGTTAGTTTCTTATTTTCACTTACTAATTCCAGGTAATGTTTTTAGTAAAACAAAGACAGTCTAAAAACTTTGAGGTGTCATATCTCTAGCTCCAATCTAAAAACAAATCTACCATTTATTATTTGCAGCCAAATCTCCTCTTTCTAATGCTACCAGACAATAGTTGCTACCATGTACTTCAGGGGTATTCAACTCTAACCCTACGGGGTCCGGAGCCTGCTGGTTTTCTGTTCTACCTCTACATTAATTGGACTCACCTGGTGTCCCACGTCTAAATAAGTCCCAGATTAGAGGGTTGCAATGAAAAATTGGAGTGGATCTGGCTTCGAGGTCCAGAGTTGAGTATGAGGGATGTACTTCATGAGATAATTGTGTGTGATGGGCTTTTATTTTGAGGATTTCTCCTTATACCGGACCTGTGAAGACATTTTTATTGTTGCCCCTTAGAATGCCAGTGCATACCCAAATGTCACTGCACGGCCCGCTGCTGTATTAGAATGACATGCACCCAACGTCTTTTAAAATTCTGGGTAAAAAGTTAAAGGGATGTTGCATTTGTCTGAGTGGATATAAAGATCTATATGGAACCGAAAGCTCTTTTAAGTATGAGTGACAATTAAAACACACATTTGAAAATAAACTGAAACCAGTGAAATTGCCTTCTACATTTAGGCTGCAACTAATTAAGATGAGAAACGGCAGGTTAAAACATAGAATTTTCATGTCCTCTTCAAATTTGAGATTTTGGCCTATTTTGCATCCTTAACATGTAATCTTTCACACTGCTCTAAAGAAAATGTCAAAATGACACATTTTGGTGTTTATTCTATTACACTTTGGCGACTTGTGCCTGCAAATTTTACAGAAGATTCACCAAAATTTAGCTTTCTTATGAACCGTGTCATATCGCAACCGGTCTCTGTCAAATGCCATCAGTGGTATCATTGTAAAGCACTCAGTCTGCTGCACAACATTATCTAATCCATATATGAATAGTTCCGCTTTATCAACCACCAATCGTGAATGTTTACAGGGGGCTTTAAACATAAAAATTAAATCTGATTGGCTGGACTCAATTTTCGACAAGACGATTTGTTCAAATGCGGCACATGGTATACTCTCACGCTTCCTAGTTAGCTTTCTGCAGTACATTTCATTATCAAGATGGCTGCATCAGTGTGACGATTTAAAACTTCAAAGTGGAGACTAATGCAGTTAACACTTGCAAGAAAGTCTAAGACAATCAGTGGTGGGCCGTCAGGGTCTGCAAAGCCTTCTCTGCAGGCCCAAAGATAGTCAGAATATATTTTTAACATATCTTATTCTTGAATATATTTTTTCAGTAACACTATATATATTTTACAAAGTTAATTTCAATTATTCTGTAAGGTAATTTCATTGCTACAGTACGCTCTTTTCAGTTGCCTTGCTTTTAGCGCAGCTCATATAAATGAAAGCTTTTATCCAATAAGATTTTTTAATCTGTGTTCTCTCCGGGTAGACTGGGGCATTCAGAATTCCGAGTGAATACCGTCTGCTGTTGAAACCCATCAGGACCATGTTGTTGATTGTCATATTGTTAACCAATCAAATTTCGACTTTACCATGTTAGGTGTGTTCTTTGACCAACTACAGCGTTTCTGCAAGTCTTACGTCAGCATTGTTTCTGTTGCTGATAGGAGTGACAGTTCAATAAAGTTAAACAAAAAAGTTTGCCATCCGAACAAGAACTAGTTTAGCTTACCCGTCTCCGATTTTCTAAAACTTTCAATTTTCTTCTATGACAACCGCGTCATAGAAGTCTTTTTAAAAGACAGAGGAGGACGGACTTCGTTTTCAAATAATGAACAGCTTTGGTGAGTTTGATGAATTTTTATATATTTTAACTAGTAGGGCCTTAGGGATGGGCCGATACCCATACCAGTACTTGATATCGGGCCCGATACTGGGCATAAGTACTCGTACTTGTAATTGTGAAAAAGGCCTGATACTCCAAGTCATACTTACTCCACATTTAAGAGTGTTGCTGGCGTTTTGCAAGCATTGCAGTTTACAGATTAGCCATAGATGGCCATAGTTGTAAATCTGATTCACATAAATGTTTCAATGAAAATGTTCAGCCCTATGCGTATATTTCATATTGATGATAACGACAGTCTACTTTGTCATTCAGAGACCATGCTTATAAAGCTGTAAAAGAAAATTTAAATGCGCCTAAAATGCATAATCATTCCAAAGATGGAGCCACACATTAGCTATTGAAAAAAACTATTTTCCTCAGCAGTTGTCCAGTAGAGTTTAAATGGCGAAATGCGATATTGTTTTTCTCATTGCTATTTTCATGTAGCCTAATATTTGTAAAATTATAGGTAAAAAATATTAGAATCCTCAAGGAAATGTGCACATTTAAGTACAGGAACAAACGAAGGATGCAAGTTATTAGGCTATTCGGTGCATACTATAACTGTAGAAAACAGCATGAGGAACGCCCCTAACCTAGCCTCAGGGAAGAAAGACAAATGTTGTTAGTTTGCAAAACTTCTGGGTGAACAAAATAGTGTAATTTCTGAGTTCTGACATAATAACCTTAAGAAATATAACTTAATGGAAATACGATGTAGCCTATTTATATTTTGTATAATATATACAAAAGCCCTAGAATGTCATTGTGAGGTCTTCATTTCGGGAAGATATTGAAGGCCTAGGTGTAAAATGCACGGCCCACCACTGAAGACAAAGGATAATGTAATTCCAGATTATGAAATTCCTTCTCAAAGTGCATCTTTACGTAAACTATCATTGAGGAAACGGGAGAGTTTAGATGACGGCAGTGACCACCGTGCCACTCAGCAGTGGCTCATAGGTGATGTTGCATGTTTGAATTAGGCTAATCGTTCAGTGAGCTCATTTGTCGTAATTGTGCTGGATCCAGATTGCAACTTACAATCAACCCATAGAATCACAGGTTTTGTAGCAGTTTGTTGCTCGAGTGCAGTGTGTGAAGGTGACTGCTACCGCGGTCCCACAAAGATCCCACGGGATCCCACGATATCCCGTGAGATCACACAGAGAGCACAACATGTATTGCCTAGCAGCTGAGAGTAGCAGCCATCAGGCAAGTGTTATTTAAATATACTTCTGGTGTACTTACAAACTTTTTAATGCCAGTACTATTTGTATTACTTTAGATGTTTGGTACCATTCTGGGCATTATTAGTGGGGATATTTTACGAGATAGACCATTGGTTCCATTAGCTCCTACACTAAGCTATTCGGCTGAGCACTAACTCAACCAATGTTATAACAAGGGAAAAAAGCTTATGAGGGGTTGTTTGGCTCGAGGTAAAGGTGCAAAGGACCCTAGGTTTATATTACTCCGAACCATCACTTTAAAGCAGTGGTGTAAAGTAACTAAGTATTAATACTTAATTACTATACTTAAGTATTGTTTTCGTGTATCTGTACTTTACTTGAGTATGTATCTGTCTGCCAACTTTGTACTTTTACTTTACTACATTTTATTACAACAAATGATACTGTTACTTCTTTACATTTTCCAAAACAAAGTCGTTACTCGCTACAAAATTGAAATTAGTCGTATTGGAAGAAATGCCCAAACAAATGATTTACTAATATCTCCGTTAAGTCATTATCCAATTGCTTTAGCCATGCATTTAATATTGAGCAAATCAATGTGAAACCCCACCCACCAAGAGCTGTAGTGTCGTCCCAAGTATACGGAAGTATTAGCTTTTTTATAAACTCGTTTTCTTTCCGTGGTCACGATGGTTACACCTTTTCCCATCATTTAAGTATAAGTGATATGTTTTCCCTAAAGATACTGTTAAGTATCCAAGCAGTTTAGTGCTGGTATACGCTACAGTATATCAATTCGCTTACAAGATTGTAGCCTATCCTCATTTTAAGCGCAGCTTTGTGGACGGCGGGAGCGATGTATGAATATCCTATGAACTGAAAATGTGCAGCGCGCAGTGGAACAGCATGCGCCAATCAGAATGTCATGTCGAGAGAAAAAATTCTGCCCACCTGAACCCGGTATGTAGTCCATCCCGGAGTCACCCATGAAGGTAGTATCTACTTGCTAACTTGCCAAGTAGCACGCAGTTAATTTTAGGTTGGCCAAAGTGAAACAATGCATTTGTTAGCTTACCAGCAGTCAGCTAAATATCACAGACCTAATAATGTTGTTTAGTGACAATAAATTGTTTGCCTTCATATCATAATGTATTAGTATTAAGGGGTCAGGGGTCTGGGTGTTAAGGGAACTGCACTCTCCTGGCTACAAGCATACCTCATAAATCGCACCCATTTCATCTCCCTCAGTCACCAAACATCAGAACTAACTACTGTTACCTAGGGGGTCCCCCAGGGCTCTGTTCTGGGTCCCCTACTCTTCATCATTTACATCCTCCTCCTTGGTCAGATCATTTGCCATTTCAAACTAGACTTTCACTGATACGCTGACGACACACAGATCTACCTCAGCACCAAATCTCTCTCCAACCCTCCTCTGGCCCATATTGAAACCTCTCTCTGAAATAAATTCCTGGATGAAACACAACTTCCTCAAACTCAACAGTGATAAAAGTGAACTCCTCATAGGCACTAAATCCACCCTCAATAAAACTGGCACTTTCTCCCTCACCATTAATGACACAGTTGTTTCTTCTTCCCCCTATGTCCGCAACCTAGGTGTCATTCTTGACCCCAACCTCTGTTTTGAGCAACATATTAACAGACTGTCAATCCTCCTTCTTTCATCTCCGTAACATTGCAAAACTCAGATCCTCCCTCCCTCCACCTGCAGCTGAAACTCTCATCCACAGTGTTGGGCAAGCTACTTGTAAAATGTAGTGAGCTAAGCTACTAGTTACTTTACACAAAAAGAAGCTTCACTACACTGAAGCTACCCCAAGGAAAATGTAGCAAGCTAAGCTACAAAAAAATTGCAAAAGTAGCTTACTACATCTAAGCTATTTTTTTAGATAGCATTGACTTGAAATGAAGTCAGTTTAATCTTTTAAAAGATTATTTAATGAATCATTTTGTTCTACTGCTTAATTCTATTTCTATCACAAAGGGTTGCCAACTTTGGGAGTTTGGCTGGCGTGAGACTCGGTAAAATTTCAGTGCATGCTCATGCGCGTGCTTGCGCGCGGAGTACACTTTTGTTAACTCTAATTTTAGAAATGTCAGTCCTTGTTTACTTAGTATAAACTGTGATTTATGCAAAAAAAACTGCTAATAGAATGGAAACGCTTATTTTTTTAATTCTGAAAGCGTCAGAGTCACGCCAGATGCGTGAGAGTTGGCAACCCTGGCAGTGTGCTCCGACTCCCAACCATGTTCCGAATCTAACACTCTGAACTTTTCACACGCAACTGACGTACAGGTGCAAGGTTTTCAGCGAATCAACGATCAGAGAATCATGCAGTGAGA
>JACXGM010016066.1:0-20793 GCA_016801145.1 Umbra pygmaea
GCCCTTGATAAAACACAGTGGACCAACACCAGCAGCTGACATGGCACCCCAGACCATCACTGACTGTGGGTACTTGACACTGGACTTCAGGCATTTTGGCATTTCCTTCTCCCCAGTCTTCCTCCAGACTCTGGCACCTTGATTTCCGAATGACATGCAACATTTGTTGTTGTTTTGTTGTGCTGCTTCTCTGTAGCCCTGGTCAGGCGCTTCTGCCGCTGTTTTTGGTTCAAAAGTGGCTTGACCTGGGGAATGGGCACCTGTAGCCCATTTCCTGCACACGCCTGTGTACGGTGGCTCTGGATGTTTGTACTCCAGACTCAGTCCAATGCTTCCGCAGGTCATCCAAGGTCTGGAATCGGTCCTTCTCCACAATCTTCCTCAGGGTCCAGTCACCTCTTGTCGTTGTGCAGCGTTTTTTGCCACACTTTTTCCTTCCCACAGACTTCCCACTGAGGTGCCTTGATACAGCACTCTGGGAACAGCCTATTTGTTCAGAAAATTCTTTCTGTGTCTTACCCTCTTGCTTGAGGGTGTCAATGATGGCCTTCTGGACAGCAGTCAGGCCGGCAGTCTTACCCATGATTGCTGTTTTGAGTAATGAAACAGGGAGTTTTGCAGGTGTTTAGAGTTAATTAGTTGATTCAGATGATTAGGTTAATAGCTCGTTTAGAGACCCTTTTCATGATATGCTAATTCTTTGAGATTTTTGGATTTTCATCAGCTGTATGTCAAAATCATCAGTATTAAAACAAATGACCTGAAATATTTCAGTTGGTGTGCAATGAATCTAAAATATATGAAAGTTTAATTTTTATCATTACATTATGAAAAATAATGAACTTTATCACAATATGCTAATTTCTTGAGAAGGACCTGTATAAATAAATATATTTTAATGTGAGTCAAATAAATCACAGTGAAGTGATCCGTCATTCTTTATTATTTTGAATGTGCTTCTTTCTGCTTTTTGAGATGTTATTTGGATCTGACGAGCTGAAAAGTTAAAACTAGAAATTTTAAATGTATATATTTGGACCAAAACGGATGGACTATACTGAGCATTGACTAATTTCCGACCAAAACAAAAGGACTAAAACTTAGCTTTAACTACATTTGGACCAAAATGGACATACCAAACATCTCAGAATTTTGAATGTCTAAATAATTACACATACACAAAAATACGAGTTGTTACACGAAACCTAATGGAGCTTTATAATAATAGAAGTTGTTATGCCCAGTTGAGGAGATAAACAATCTGGTAATACTGTACTGCTTATGAATGAATAATGTCAGTGATTGACAGTTTTTAATCTGTTCTTCACCATTCCTAAACACACTACCAACAGACATCTGCCAAGCCTCTTCACATTGTTGGTCAAGCTAGTGCTATTTGGAAAATGTTTTCACATTGGTGAGACATTTTGCGATTGTATTTACAATTCATTTTCAAATTGCATTAAAATGTGCATCTGAGCGAGAAATTCCTATAAAGTCAGTGAATAATGTCTTTAACACTTCCTGTGGGGAAGAACTGTTTATATTAATTTACCTTTATTAAAACCAGAGTTTTAGTACAGGCTGTGTGGATCAGTTCTCACTGTGAGAGTCATAACAGGCACAGTAGTAGGTGGCAGAATGATATTCTTTAATTGACTTGATATTCAGAACACTGACATCAGACTGCTTTTTGACAGAGAAATCTTCTCTCTGAGGATCACTGGTGTCTTTGCTGACACCAATGTTATCAAAATCAATCAAAAGAATCCAAGCAAATGGTTCACCCTCTTTCTTCTGGTACCAGTGGACATAAGCATAATCACACCTGCCAGTAACTTTACATCTGAAGGAAACACTCTGTCTCTCTTTCTTAGTCTGTGATAACTGGTCCTGGTACATATTCTGTCCTGAAACAGACAGTGAAAATAGAAATGGGCCATTAAAAAATAATATTTATTCCATTCAAATATTTGGATAAAGTTTGTACGAAGCACTTACCCAGAAAAAGACAGTATATCATATCATTTTTTCCTGTCCATGTTTTGTGAGTATGTAGTTAAGATGTGAGTTCATCAAAGCCACAGCCCAGATTCTATGTAACACTAAAAAGGGGTGGAGCTTCAATTGATACCATCAGGGAGACTCTAATTTGAAGTCTGTGTTGACATGATTTCTTCATCCTAATTCCACCCACACCGTCAATATAAAAAGAGGATCTGTCACTCAAAATCACAATGATTTCTATACTAAAATCTAGATTAGATGATGGGTTCCCAACCTTTTCTGGCCCTCTATTTTAGATGTTATACATTTTGCACCAAAAAAAAAAGGCCAGTTTGTATTGATTTTCAAATGAGTGATTTTCGGAAGTTCTTTATAATCAAGGAAGATCATCAGGCATTGAAATTAATTTCAATTATGCCACAGTCCCTTAATTGCAATATGTATCACACAGGTACATTTTATAATGATGACAGCTACATGTTCCTGAAATACATATATTTCATTTAAGGAGTCAATATAGCAAAAAAATTGCTCCAACCATTCAAAAGTTTGAGTCAAATTTGTAAAAGTGAAATATAAAGCTGTATGTACAAACCGCAAATAGTGGCTAAAGGCAGATGCTTGTTTAACTCCGGTTCTATAAAGGAAACATCAGTAGCACGTTCTTATGAAAAATACCGGCAGGCATTCTTACAATCGAGTTTGAGAAAACCCTGATATTAAATATATTATGTATTTAACAAAAAATATATAAAGCGGGTGAAATAAGTATTGAACACGTCACCATTTTTCTCAGTAAATATATTTCCAAAGGTGCTATTGACATGAAATTTCCACCAGATGTTGGTAACAACCCAAGTAATCCAAACCTACAAAGAAATCAAAACATATAATTTCAGAAATTAAGTTATGTGTAATACTGTGAAATGACACAGGGAAAAAGTATTGAACATGCTTACTGATATTCATTTAATACTTTGTACAAAAGCCTTTGTTGGTGACAGCTTCAAGACACCTCCTTATGGAGAAATCAGTTGCATGCATTGCTCCGGTTTGATCTTGGCCCATTCTTCCATCAAAGGTTCCATGGGCCTCTTCTATGAATCTTGATCTTCAGTTCTTTCCATAGGTTTTCAATGGGATTTAAGTCAAGTGATTGGCTGGGCCATTCTAGCAGCTTTATTTTCTTTCTTTGAAATCAATTCAGAGTTATCTTGACTGTGTGTTTGGAATCATTGTCTTGATGAAATGTCCACCCTTGTTTCATCTTCATCATGTTCACATGCATGTTTTGTGCATATTCTATCCATGGTAGATACCGGTTCCAGTCCTGTGGTCGGGTAGAACATTGTTTCCTTAAGAACTTTCCAATTTCTTGATTCATTCTTTTTGTTTGTCCATTAGATTGCGGGTGATGGCCGGATGTGAGACTCACTGTAATCCCTAATCTCTCACAGAAAGCTCTCCATACTCTGGAGGTAAACTGAGGTCTTCTATCTGAGAAAATATCTTCTGGCAGGACAAATTGACGAAATACTTCAGAAAATAGGCATTCGGCAGTTTCTAATGCCGTGGGTAGGTGGGTCAAAGGAACAAGATGGCACATCTTTGAGAAACGGTCTATAATGGTGAGTATAGTGTTGTTTCCTGATGAGTGAGGTAACTCTGTGACAAAGTCAATGGCTATGTGTGACCATGGTCTATGTGGTATTGGCAGTGGTAAGAGCTCACCTGCAGGTAGCTGACGTGGCGTCTTGGACTGAGCACACACTGGGCATGACAATACATAATCAGTAACATCTTCCTTCAATGAAGACCACCAGTACTTCTTACTCAGTAAGTCCATGGTCTTGGTAATTCCGGGATGCCCCGTCCGTATGGAGCTAAAAGAGTCTCAATAAAGATAAATGCACACATTACATTCACATATGCACACGCATGATTCATACATGCAGACACATGATTCATAAATACACACACAGGATACACAAATGCGCACAAAATTCACAAATGCACACACAAAATTTAAAAAGCACAGAAGGCGCTGTGTGAACCCTGGTGGGGTGCTGCCGAGGAAGTGGGTTGTCAGCCTTTGTACAGGAGTGGGGGTCTGACCTCCCGCCCTGCCCGTCTCAGTCCGGGTGGTACTTGGGGTGCTCTCTGGGGTTTTGGCCCTTTTATTTGGGCACGTCCGGTGCTCTGCCCTTTCACGGAAGGTACTGTCACGAAATGTAAGGCTTTATGTTTTGTGGCATATTTGTATCATATATCTACAAATGTGTCTGTTTAAAATTTAGTACTATTAGCCTAAGTGTTTTGTTAAGTTTCTTAAAGACTGTTTATATTTATCAATTAGGGATATTTCTCAATTTCAGGTTGAAACAATCTGTGTACAAATGTTACATACAAAACATCAAATGATGAACCAAAGTGAAGCCTCTGAACTAGACCCTGTGATTGGCTCGAGAGTAAAACGGGGCGGGCTGATCAGGGGGACGGCATTCATGTTTACCATACATTTTTAAACCAAGCGTTCTTTTCAAAGACTTTCAAGTTTTGTGACCAGCAGGTTTTGTCTAACCAGCAGTGGTTAAATTGGTCCGGAGCTCTCCTGGGCTAAGCTCCGGCACATAAGCCTGCTCGGATGTGCCTGCTTGCAGTGAGTTGCCTATTGGAAATATGTCACATAAAATTAGATGAAAGTGATGCTTTTGAAAACATGATATTTCTGACAATAAATGAAAGATTTTATAAATGGCATGTCTATTTTGTCTCGGCGGGGCTGAGATGAGAACAATCGGAATACGGCCGAATTCTTGTTCACCTGCTTTATCTGGTTGTCAGTCGACCATGGCGCACCGCTCGAGCATTGCGCATCAAAGCAGGTTCTATGCTACGTTCAGACTGAATGCTAATTGAGCGTGAAATTTGATTCTATCGCGTCTAGTTGGACGATTGAACAATTTGAATCCACTCGCTTGTCCAAAGCGAATAGGACGCGCGAATAAAGCGAGTGTTTGAAGTGAAATAGACGCGCGTTCAGGCAGAATTGAGGTGTTGGGAGGGGAGAGAGGCGCCAGGCATATTCCTCATGACAAACAAATCACCATACTCTTAAAAGTATGAATAATGGATAGCACATTTAATTTGTTAATATTGCTCTAACACATTGTGTCAAATGTTCAGCATCTGTTTTGGGAAGTTTTTAATAAAGGTGAGCACAAATAACCATTGGAATACATTTGACACTTTGTTAAATGTAGCAATAAGGATAAGATCTTCAGAGCACCTGGCCTGTAAGAAAAGCCAGACTAATACTGAGGTGTATTCATACCAGCCATTATAGGAAGAATTTGTATGAAATGTGTGTGTTTGTTTGCCTTTGTGTGTGTGTTTGTGTGTGTGTGTGTGTGTGTGTGTGTATGTGTGTGTGTTGTAGTAAATAGAGAGAATGGGAGAAGGAAGTTTGTGTGAGGTGAACATGGTCACCACTGATCCAAATCTTCTCAGCTGTTACTACTGTCATATGCTGCACTGTCTCAGATTATGTTTGGCACATTGTATGGGACACTTCTTATATCATAACAAGGTAAAAAAAATTATAATCAAGTGATGACTAATTAACAGTAAACTACTGTAAATGTTAAATGCTCTAATACATGTTGATACTCAGCAATGCAAATTATAGGCTCCTAACCTTGCAGTTTTCCACATATCATGTAAGACTTGATTTCTCCATTTCGTTGCACAAAACTCTTTAGAAAATGCCATTTAATGATTTAAAAAAAAATGTTTTCAAAAACACTGCGGACCCCATTAGAGAGAGCACCCCCACATAACAAATCCCAATTTAACCCCTGCTAACCAGCAATAATGGATATGACGAATAAAATGGTATGGAACCAAATTCCTGGTTTCACGCCTTTAGGATGTTAAAATTCTAATTATCAAAGCTCCAGGTTGTTTAAAAAACAGTATAAAAAAGGGGAAAATACTTTCTCATACATCAGTGTAAATTTTCACGGATAAACAAAAAATGGTTGAAAAGGATATAAATGAGTAGAACATTTTTTTGCCCACAGATTGAAATACAAGAATGAATCTAAATATGCAAAGCTCTTGCAAAGGCCAAACAGGGTTTGCAGTGGAGAAAGGGGTTGATGGACACATTCTAAAAGCAATTCGTGTTGAAGCATCAAGTGTCACAGGGATTCACGTTACAATATCCTAGCTGGCGTTGAATTTAATATGCTGATTCGGGTTTAAAAGTCAATTATTTCATACCAATATTTTTCTAGTCTTTAATAGGTTCAATGTAGTTTACAGTGGGTATAGAAAATAATCACTCTCTGTAAAAAATCACATTTTGTTGCTCTGCAGCCATAAATGAAAACAGACAGACACAGTTTCATTCAGCTGTATGTAAAACTCATAGCATCCAAGTGAAAGGTATAATACCAACTTGTCAGAAAAAAATAATTACAAATAAAAAAATCGAATCACTGAGTTGGAAAAAGAATCACACCCCTCCAAAAAATGACCAAGTTTAGTTAATCACATTCTCGATAGCACACAAAGCCAATTGACTTTCAACTGTGATCAGCTGTGGTCATTTTGATTAGTTCAGCATGAAACAAGCTTTTCCTGAAGCATTTCAATCCTTGGAAGTGCAACTGAAGACAACAATCAACTATGGGTGGCAAGGCATTGTCAAAAGATATACGGGATAAAGTTGTGGACAGGCACAAGTCAGGAGATGGATACAAAACAAGTTCAGTGGCTTTATCAGTGCCTAGAAGCACAGTGAAGTTGATTATTAAGAAGTGGAAGGTATTTCGTACAACAGAGACCCTCCCTGGGTCAGGACGTCGCTCAAAACTGGAAGAAAGAGCCAGGAGGAAACTGGTCAGAGAGGCTACCAAGAGGCCTACAGCAACTCTAAAGCAGTTGCAGGAATTCATGACAAAGAGTGGTCATTGTGTACATGTGACAACAATATCACAAATTCTCCACAAATGTGGTTTGTATAGGAGGGTGGCAAGAAAAAAGCCACTCCTCAAGAAAGGCCACATGCAGTCACAACTGAGCTTTGCCAAAATGCACCTTGATGAAGGCCACGTGGAAAAAGGTTTTATGGTCAGATGAGACTAAAATGGAATGATGGCCTTCTGGACAGCAGGTCAGGTCGGCAGTCTTACCCATGATTGCAGTTTTGAGTAATGAAACAGGCTGGGAGTTTTTAAAAGCCTCAGGAATCTTTTGCAGGTGTTCAGAGTTAATTAGTTGATTCAGATGATTAGGTTAGTAGCTCATTTAAAGACCCTTTTCATGATATGCTAATTCTTTGAGAGACTGAAATATTTCAGTTGGTGTGCAATGAATCTAAAATATCTAAAATATATGAAAGTTTAATTTTTATCATTACATTATAGAAAATAATCAACTTTATCACAATATGCTAATTTCTTGAGAAGGACCTGTATTATTTCCCTATATCCCTATTTCTGTGAACATTTATTTCTGTGTTTATTTATTTTTATATTAATTTATTTCCATATTCTTTTTTTTTGTATTTATTTATTTCCGTATATATTTATTTCTGTATTTCCACATCCTTAAGCTAATGAGCGGGATTCATTTGGTGTATGTGCTTGGTTGAGAAGCCACTGGTGCGAAGCTACTATCTGTGGGATTATGACTGAATGCCTCTAAGTCAGAATCCCACCTAGATGTAATGATACCACAGTGCTGTGGTACATTCGTTGGTTCGGAATAAGCTGGTCCCCACGGGGTGGACCAGCTGAGCAGAGCCATCCGTTACCTGGTCCGGGGGGCGGCAAGATGAGGTTCGTCCCCCACTCCAATGACACAAAAAAGTATGAAAAGACATGGTGCTAAATGCCCTGTAAACGACCTGATTTAACTTAACTTGAGCAGTTCTCTAAAGAAGAGTGGTTTAATATTGCTACATCTAGATGTGCAAAGTTAGTAGAGACATATCCCAACAGACTAAAGGCTGTAATTAAAGCAAAAGGTGGTTCAACAAAATGTGTTATATCTTTCACTTGGATGTTATAAGTTGCACTAAGTAAATACAGCTGAATGAAACAAAAACTGTTTATGTCTTCATTTCAGGCTGCAAAGCAACAAAACGTGATTATTTTACAGGGGGGTGCTTCTTTTCTATACCCACTGTATATATGAAATCCTCAATCTATCTATCAAACATCATAAGCATCTACACAGATAGTATTTGTTGAATAAGAGACTCATTGATGTTTGTACAAAACATAATTAAAAAATTTGTTTCTAATCATAGCCGCGGGAACATATTTTATCAGGGGGGCAGGGTTTAAAATTAATGATGGCCTGGGGCCAGTAAGAACTATCGTCGAGCCAGTAAACAACTTATAGTCACTTGGCCAGTGCTCAATTTTGCCATTTAGCTAAGTCTCGTATTAAAATGTTTGCCCATCAAATTTGCCCCTCCCCTGCTATAATTTTATTTTATCTGAAATTAAAATCCATGTCTGTCATATGCCGTTCCTTTTCACTCCTCTTTGTTTTGTTGTCTTTTTGAGCAATAAGCTTTGAATGTTTGTCTGTTTTAACCAATCAAAATGTTGTATGCATTAGCGAAGGACCCAAAAGAATGTGATCATTTAATCGAAAGAACAGTTGATGTGGGTTGAAAATAAATATATTGAGCACTGACCGTAATTCAGTTATTAAACTGTGGACATTTGCCAAATATAGGTGATTTCGGTAGAACAGTGGTAACACTTTATTTTGTCCAAAAAGTGTATCTGTAGATCTTCTACAGATTATCTGCAGACTATCAACAACATTTTAACAAACTATCTACTAACCCTAACCCTAACCTTAACCCTTTCCCTAATGTTAAGCCTAACCTTAACCATTACCCTAAAACATATTATAAACTTACCCCTACTCTTAAACTACACAATTAGTTGCTTATCAACAAATAGTTGGTTGATAGTTTGTTCATAGTTATAGATAGAGCCCCTACAGATGGAATTTTGTACTCTCCAAATAAAGTGTAACCTCACCTTTCCAAAACTTAATAGAGCAGCCCATCAGAGGCGTTCTTTTTAGAAATCATCACTATCATTGTCATTGATTATGGAAAAATTACTAATATAAATGTAAATGTATGTATAAAATAATCTTAAATACAGTAATTATATTTACTACTCCTAAATCCTTCGAATTCCTTGAAAAGGTTGTTTAAATTATTGTGATATGCATGTTATTCTACATAGTTTAAAAGGCACCTGTAAATTCAATCGCAGAAGTCGGTGAACGTAATCATCCTGTGCAAGAATAAAGTCCTCCGTGTTGGATGAACAGTGCAAAAATAATCAGTGGCTTGGGCGACGTGGTTGGGTAAACCATGTGCGCAGCGCACCCCTCGTCATCCCACAGATTTGTACAAGACGTTGCGAAGCTGCCGACAAGGCAGAATTAGAGGGGGAATTGGGAATGGAAGAAAATCTGGAAAAATCACTATAAAAAAGATGTCAATTTATCCTGCCAATATATTTTATTCATATTACCCAATTCTAGGACACATGTAGACTACTGGAGTTATTGTTGTGCTTTACCAACTAATTGTGTCTGGGGTTACCCATTTTGGAAAGTTCCTAAATAAACCCTAAATAACCAATGGGGGTATATAACTAACTAGTTAATTAATCATTTTCTATTCTTTCTGTTCATATCATAAATCACTGGTTACTTGTCATGATTCAAGGTGTGTGTGTGGAGAGGGAGACTCAAACAAGCAGTATGTGGCAAAACGTTTATGATTTATTCCAGTAGTGAAGATCCAGAAGAGCAAACATATAGCAGGGCGTGCTTACTAACAGACCTTCAATATTCACACTCTTAACAGTGGTGTGGACACTGGCAATAGGTTCTGAGTACAAAGCTGACACCTCCACAATGCAAGCTAATGCTTATAGCAACACACTTGTTTGTAGCTCCTCCATAACTTGAAGAAACATGGAAAAATAAACAACAGACCTGATACACTCAGGGAAGCAGTATACAAATAAAGACTCACACAACTAGACCATGACTTACGTGTGGTAAACCTCCAACAATGCTCCACGCTCTCTTCCTGGGCAGGGCTGCTTATATGGGCACTCTGATTACTTCAATAAGACACAACTGTTTGTAATACTTAATCAGAACCTTCTACATGATTCCAGCTCCCTCTAGTCCTTACTACGTTTTCCAGCAGCCCTGGCCAGGAAGAGGCGTGGTTGACCCTGAAAGGGGACTTGTTTCAAAATAAAGGCACAAACAAAACCGCCATGCAAAAACACTGAATGAAAAGGGACAAAATAGACAAAATGCAACTATACATAAACAGGTAAACTAAGGCAATAAAGAAATGAGTCCATGCTCAGTCATTTACGCCAGCCCCCACTGGGCTGGGCGTTACATTACTAATGAACTCCCATTATTAATCATTTTGTTCTTAATCAGGAACTTTGTGAACTCAGCCGCACTTAGTTTGGAATGCACAAAATTTACCTCTGTACATGTGTCTCACCTACCATGTTGTGAAGAGGGGAAAATACATTAATGGATGTCGTTGTTTGGTTACACACAGACAATTAAGCCTGAATTTATGTAAAGAAACACAGATTTTTTCTTTATTTTTACCAAATTTAATTTGTGCCAGTGATAATTCAGTATGGGCCAGTGGAAAAATGTTAACATTGAACCCTGGGGGGGGAGCTCAATGTTTGGGGGGGCGGCACATAGAGAGTCTTACCGATAGTCCTGTTGCTAGCGCCTTTAACAACATCCTGCTCATTTTCACTTTTGATATTCCTAGGCTTGCTTTGATATTCTTAGACTGTTGTAGTGACATTAAGTTCATGAAATTGCTTCACATTTGTACAATTGTTGAACAGCTGTAAGCTTAAGCCTTGTCTTCAGTTGTAATAACACAATGTTTTTGTATTAATTTTTGTAAACCTTTTACAACTAACTTGTATTCCTGACCCTATTATACCTAAGATGTACCTTAAAAAACTTTGAGTTTAATCACAGATCAGTGGAACCCTGGAAATCCAGAGTTCTCGCGAGAGCCTAATTTGAATTTGCTCAGCGAGTTACTCTGGCACCGAGTAATGCTGCTTATTAACTATATGGTCCCTATCTTACACCCAGCGCAATTTACTTTTTACACAAACGCATGTATC
Organism: Umbra pygmaea; assembly: GCA_016801145.1. NCBI lineage: Eukaryota > Metazoa > Chordata > Actinopteri > Esociformes > Umbridae > Umbra > Umbra pygmaea. The sequence goes on from JACXGM010016066.1 coordinate 11,247, forward strand.
ATTCCTATCTTACACCCGATGCATATGGGACTTTTCCCTCCACAGACGCGCGTCAGTAAATTTGGGAATGAACTTGCGTTCGTTGGGCGGTTCAGCGAAAAGAAGAGGCGTGTTCCAGTGCAAACGTTCACTGGTGCTATCTTGCAGTCCCTGAAAACAATTCCGCCACTGACCAGGAAAAACATGGTTTAAAGTCAGTGGCGTGTTATTCATATGCTATTTTAAGGGCGCATGCCTAACCATAATGTAGCGTGTGCACAACGCGCATACACTTTGCTCCTCTCATCTACACAAATGTAGCAGTTCTTTATTATTGCAATACATAATTAGGAAAAATTAGAAGGAAAAATATTACCACACGAGGAAGTCATTGTGTTGTCCGAAAATGTGAAAAATAGATATACATCTAGTTTACACATTTACTCAAAATATTCATATTGAATTATTTGCACTGATATACATCAACCTCAAGGGAACCCATTCAGTCAAAAGTATACACACGTAATTTGCGATGCTAATAGTAAAATCACCCATGTCTTTACTCAGAATTACTCAGGCTCAAGCCACGACTCATTTATGGCAACTTTGCCATGAGGAATCCCCCCTTGGATGGGTGGCTGGGAAGGGGACAACAGCTATCCGTTAAAGACATGGTTAATGATGACACAATGTATGATGCCAGCAAGTGCGTAAAATGCTGTTTAATCAAAAACACACACAAACACTCAGTGTAGCCTAATTGACCAAACATTTGGCACACTGAAAATGCGCGTCAGGTGTTTGGATAGAACAGGTACACTACACTACTCAAGTCGCAGCATTCTTTGTGGCTTGTTGTATTTTACGCAACATTTCCATGAATCATGGATGTGTTGATGACATTAATTAGGAAATATTAGAGGACTTCAGGAGACGTGATGTTTAAATCTGTGCCAGCCACTTAAATGCCCAGAAATGCAGAACGGGAGTGGAAAGCTTATTTGACTGAAGAGTAATCTCGGTCTAATGTTAGACTACATTGCAAAAATATTACCATGCATTCATAACCTCGTGATTTCGTGAGAGTGAGTCCAAAACATCGGAAAGTAGGCTATGTCTTGAGACATTTCTTTATTTACATTTTGTAAAAATAAAAATCAATACAAAATCGCCGTTATAATAGCAATCCGCCATGGAACAAGTGCGCCTGCTCTTAAAGGGAATGTGAGATGACGATCTGATTGGTTTATTGTTACGCCCAAACCACACCTATGACTAATGAAGCTACTTTAGACCTACCCATTTTAGATATGCGTTGGGCGCAATAATCATTTATCCCGCCGGTAAAATAGCAACAGCGCCCGGTACCCTACCACAATGTAACTTGGGTTTTGCGTTTGATACTTGCATTTCAGATCGTTATAATAGGGCCCTATATAACTATGTTTAAACCTATCAGACATATTCTGAAAATCTGTATGAGTTTGTGTACGCTGCAGAAAACAACTTTGTGACTGAAACAATGCTGAAATCTGCCAGGAGACGTCTTTCGGCGATGTGACATTTGTGTCAGCACTGTAGACAGCACTGAAGAGTTTAGCTGTTTAGAACGTTGTTCTGTGTTTGTCACATGCGGGTTGTAGTGTTAAGAGAGGGAGACTCAAAAGCAGGAAAATGTAGTTGTTTATGGTTTATTTCAACATACAGTTGTAAAAGGCTGATCCAAACAAAATGTAGCAAACGCAAGCCAATAATACCTATTTAGCTACGTACTCTTATACAGTGGTACGGACACTGGCTAATATCTAGGTACAGGGCGAATGCCTAAACATTCAAATTCTGACAGTTATAGAACTAAATTCTTTTGTAGCTCCCGGACATCAATGTAAAACAAACACCTTTCAACAACAGGCAGGCGAAGAAAGTACATCCCTGATGACGCTCAGGGTAGCGAAAATAAATATATATATATATATATGTACATACATACAATTACTTACGACACAAGACAAAAATCAAAGACCCACGTCTCTCTCTCGTTTTGGGCCGACCATATATGTTTGTAGCTAACCTACCTAATTCACCACGGTTGTTCGTAATCAGTGATCAAACCCATTTACGCAACTCCAGCCTCATCTAACCTACCAGCAACCCAAAACAGAGAGAGAGGCGTGGTTAACCCCTAAAGGGATAATTACACATAATACAGGGAAACAGAAACACCATGCATTTGCTCTGAAGGAACACAGCATATATAGAAGGTAAACTAAACATATAAATGAGTCCAAGCTCAGTTCTTGTGCGCCAGCCCTCACTGGGCTGGACGTTACAGTGTTCTTGCTCAATGGTGTTGCTGTACCAGGTGGTTAGAATGCTCTTGCCTGACAGAGCAGGGTAGTCTTCCCATTCGACTCAGGTTTAGATGCTGGGTACACCGTCACTTTGGGTTTTTGCATGCTCTGCAGATTTTTTTTTTCCAAGAGAATAAATACGAGTAAAAGTTAAAATGTGATTTTACACAGCATTTATTAATTTTCCAGGTTTACTGTAAATAAAACCATTAGACTCTTAGGTTTAGATGCTGGGTATCACAGTGGGATTTACACAGTGGGTTTTAGGACTGGATCGTCTGAATTTCAATAGAAACAAAAGTACTAAATTAATTGTGAATTCTATTTACGTTTTTGTTATTTAGCATAAATACAGAGTGAGTTATGTTAATAAAGTGACAAAATATATATATACACACTCACCTAAAGGATTATTAGGAACACCATACTAATACTGTGTTTGACCCCCTTTCGCCTTCAGAACTGCCTTAATTCTACGTGGCATTGTTTCAACAAGGTGCTGAAAGCATTCTTTAGAAATGTTGGCCCATATTGAATTGGATAGCATCTTGCAGTTGATGGAGATTCGTGGGATGTACATCCAGGGCACGAAGCTCCCGTTCCACCACATCACAAAGATGCTCTATTGGGTATGTGGTGACTGTGGGGGCCATTTTAGTACAGTGAACTCATTGTCATGATCAAAAAACCAATTTGAAATGATGTGGCATGGTGAAGCTTTGTGACATGGTGCATTATCCTGCCTGAAGTAGCCGTCAGAGGATGGGTACATGGTGACCATAAAGGGATGGACATGGTCAGAAACAATGCTCAGGTAGGCCGTGGCATAGAAATGATGCCCAATTGGCATTAAGGAGGCTAAAGTGTGCCAAGAAAACATCCCCCAAACCATTACACCACCACCACCAGCCTGCACAGTGATAACAACGCATGATGGATCCATGTTCTCATTCTGTTTACGCCAAATTCTGACTCTACCATCTGAATGTCTCAACAGAAATCGAGACTCATCAGACCAGGCAACATTTTTCCAGTCTTCAACTGTCCAATTTTGGTGTGCTCTTGCAAATTTTAGCCTCTTTTTCCTATTTGTAGTGGAGATGAGTGGTACCTGGTGGGGTCTTCTGCTGTTGGAGCCCATCCACCTCAAGGTTGTGCGTGTTGTCGCTTCACAAATGCTTTGCTGCATACCTCGGTTGTAACGAGTGTTTATTTCAGTCAAAGTTGCCCTTCTATCAGCTTGAAGCAGTTGGCCCATTCTCCTCTGACCTCTAGCCTCAACAAGGCATTTTCACCCACAGGACTGCCGCATACTGGATGTTTTTCCCTTTTCACACCATTCTTTGTAAACCCTAGAAATGGTTGTGAATGAAAATCCCAGTAACTGAGCAGATAGTCTGGCACCAACAACCATGCCACGCTCAAAATTGCTTAAATCACCTTTCTGATTCAGTTCAGGAGATTGTCTTGACCAGGACCACACCCCTAAATGCATTGAAGCAACTGCCATGTGATTGGTTGAGTAGATCATTGCATTAAGGAGAAATTGAATGGGTGTTCCTAATAATGCTTTAGGTGAGTGTATTACCTCTACTACACTCGCAGTATGTGGTGAGGACAAAACGTAGTGGGTCCATACAAGCTTGGAAAAACACAACTGTAAGTTCTGCCCAACACGTAACAGGAAATCAATCACAATGAAACGCTCCCTCCTCTCGTTCACCCGGATTAATATAGGGACCGTCCGACCGATCACACAGCTGAAGAATATCAAGATGGATTAGATCAAACCAATCTTAGCTAGTACCAGGTGAACGAGGGGAAGGCGCAACACTTACTAAACTCAAAATTTAATCAACACAACATAAACCAACAGTACATAAGTACTGGCATATTTTCAAAACACAAAGAAAATAAAGAATCATATATTCACACAGAGTCCATAAATTACATGTATTTTCTTAATTTGAGTGAACAAAAATCCCAAAACATTTAAAAATAACCAGAATTTGAATTCTTTGATAAATATGAATTATGAATTGTATAGATTTGTTGACCATAATATAGATTATTTGTAATCATAATAATATTGGCAATTTTATAAATGTAATGATCATCTTTGTGGAGACTTCTCAATACTTTTGGAAACCAAACAGACATACAGTTGATTTATTGTTAATTATTTGAAATTGTTAATTATGATTTAATTATTCTTTTACCACAGAATCATTTTGATGTATCTCTTACCTGTCACATACAGTCTCGTCCCAGAGCCAAATATCTTTACCACAGTGAAAAGTCCCTTGTCAAAAAGGTCTCTGCATTGTGTCTTGGTCATGCTCATGGTTTTGTGCTATAAGTTTAAAAAAAAGTTTCTAAAATTCCTTCAGCTTTTTTCAAAAAATGTACTGTACATGCCATGATAGATGTTCTCTATGCATAGTTTCATTATCAACATATACATTTTTGGGTACTGTAAGGGTACCGTACACACACACTTGTTTTGTTATTTCCTTGTTGGTAGCGGAGACCCAGAAATATATGTTACCTAATCCTAACCTTAATAACCTACATTTTTTGTCCAAATGTATCACTACCCTGGTAGTAGATATTCAGGCAGCAAGAGCATCTGAACATCTGCAGCCAAGTTTTCAATCTGTGAGCAAGTAACATTATTGCATCAAGGTTACCCAGCTGTTCTCATGGCGATATGTAGAAAATCCTACAAAACAAGTAATTTGTACAAATGTTTACATTTTTGGAGTCATGAAAACGTAAATCTTGTACATTTACAAAATTTTAAAATGTCAGTCTCCTTAACCTAACCCTAACCTTAACCTCAACTTACTCTAACCTTAACCTCCCCTTACCGTAACCTTAACCTTAACGTCAATAACCTTGCATGTTATGCCTGAACCAAACGCTCCTCAAGAACTTTAAATTGTAACCAACTGTTCTTTTCTTGAAAAGGTTCCAGTAGAATGGACATTCAATGTGTATACCATATACGTAAGTCTCTCTATGTAATGTGAAGATTTTTCCATTACATACAGTTACCCAGGTATTGCAATGAGAACAGGTAGGTTTACCATGTGAAATTGAAGATCATGTGACTGTATGTTATGCACTGACTCCCCAGGAGGGGAGTGGGATGCCACACCTCGCTGCCCAAGTGGTCAGAGAATGGAGTATGAGGTTGTAGGTGCGAGCAAGGACACAGAACACCAGCAGGTGCCGTTTCACAAAGGGCTCGCTGTTCCCACTCCATGGCCACATGAGGCCGCTGTTCCCGCTCCACGGCCACAAGAGGCCGCTGTTCCCGCTCCACGGCCACAAGAGGCCGCTGTTCCCGCTCCACGGCCACATGAGGCCACTGCTCCCGCTCCACAGCCACAATAGGCCGCTGCACGCGCTCCACGGCCACAAGAGGCCGCTGTCCCCGCTCCACGGCCACCAGAGGCCGCTCAAGTCTCCCGGCCACCAGGGGCCGCTCAAGTCTCCCGGCCAAAAGAGGCCGCTCAAGTCTCCCGGCCACCAGAGGCCGCTCAAGTCTCCCGGCAAGAGGTTGCTCCCGCTCCTCCTCGGCCACCAGAGGTAGCTCCCGCTCCCTTCCCCATGCCAGTGCCTGCCCCCACTCCTGTCCCCGTGCCAGTGCCTGCCCCTGTCCCCGTGCCAGTGCCTGCCCCTGTCCACATGCCAGTGCCTGCCCCTGCCTTAGAGCCAGAGTCTGCACCTGTCCCTGTGCCAGTTCCTGTCCCTGTGCCAGTGCCTGCCCTGGTCCCTGAGCCTGCCCCGGTCCCCGTGCTATATCCGCCTTCAGCTGCCCGGCCTGCACTCCAGCCTCGGCCTGACGAGCCTCCACCTGCTTGGCCGCCGCCTTCCGGACCTCAGCTGCTGCCTCAGCCCACCTGGCTTCCGCTGCCGCCTCCTCCAGCCGGACTTCCGCTGTCGCCTCCGCCCACCGGATTTCGGCTGCTGCCTCTGCCCACCGGACCTACGCCGCTGCCTCCGCCTGCCGGACCTCCGCCTCGGACTCAGCCTGCCCGGCCTCCGCCGGCCTGGACACTGCCTCAGCCTTCACCTTTCTGGCCTCCACATCGGCCTCTGTTTCAGCATGCGCCCTCAGAGCCTCCGCCGCTTCTGCTGTTTGCCGACCCTGCTCGGACCTGGCGTCCTCCTGCCTGGCCTAATCCGGCCTGGTTTTTGGCTGTTTCAGCCCTCCTTGAGGCCTTCTTCCTGCAGGTCTGGTCCCGTTGGTTTTCATGGACTGTTGTTTTGGTGCTGGCCTCAGTTTCTTGTTGGAGCATCGGGGGCTGTGCCTTGGGAGGGGGGTTCTGTAACAACTCCCCTTCCTGCCCCTGACCTGAATGTGTCCATTAGACTGTTTATGTTAAGTTCTCTTAGTCTCTGCTGCCCTCTTGTGTTTTGTATTGGTGTCTCCCTAGGTTCCGTATGTTACTGTCTTAGTGATTTGTTCAGCTGTGTCTTGTTAGTTAATGTCTAGTACTATTTAAGTTCCACTGTGCGTCTTTTCCTTTGCTGGCTCATTAACGTTTATGATGTTGGTTCAGTGGTTTCCAGTCTTATCTCTGCTCATTCAGTTTGGAGGGTATCTGATTCTGTCATGGTGTCGTAAGTACACAGTTCTGTAAAGAAGCCTTGTAAAGAAGCATTTAGCTGTAACTGCATAGCAGATCCTTAAGCAGATTCAACAGTGTACCGTATATTTAAATCTATAGAGTAGCGATAGCGTAGCGATCAACCAACATGTATTTACTGACAGATGAATCAGCCAATGATCATTCAGTATTCCCCACTGAGAGACATAAAAAACTGAAAAGGTGTATTATGTATTAACTATTGAGTTCAGTTTAATCTAAGCATTCATGTAGATATATTTTAAGATCTTATTCAATTACTGCTCACAATGTTATTTGTTATTGAATAGTATTAAAAGATTGTTACTTAGTACTTTTATTATTTGCATTGAACATTTGATTGTTGCAAAAATGTTTTTGTTATGTGTATTAATTGATTCTGATGTATCTGCATCATGATGGTTGTCACGAGTTGGCAGTGTAGGAGGAAGGGAAACCAAGCAGAAATGTATGTTTTTGTTATGTGACCTGCTGAGACTATACAGAGCGTACACTTGACTCAAACTATATAGCACATATTACTTAAAATACATAGTGGTAAGGGCACTTCCAGTAATACGCATAACAATCCCATGAACTGCAATGACAGTACTTTTCCTTAGATGAAAGTTAACCACCTGCAAAAATGAATCAGAATCAAGGAACCACGCCACTCCCCTAGAGACCAGGGATTATATCACAGCTAATAGAGAACAGCTGAATGTAATTAGAAATCAGATCAAACAAGCACTTGATTAACCCTAACTAAGAGACCTATCTTTAACTCCTGGTATACAACAGAAATATACATACCGGTATATAAAGAAATTAGTACATCTCAGTTCATAGAAACGTCATCCCACTCTGGGATGACGTGACAATGGCCAGCTTTACTTACATTTCCTTCAAATGTCAGACACCATAAAATGGGTAACATTCCATGTTGTTGTGAGGAGGGAGACAAATGTGAAGGAGCATACTGAAATTAAATGTTTTAATAAGAAAAACACATGCCAAACAAAAGACATCATGGGTCAAAACATATTTGAATATCTGATAATCAAATCAGCACTACACGCAAAAATACCCAACAGCTAATCAAACACACTCAGAAGACTTATACTGATAATGAATATGCAGAAGACTTAGACTATAAATGAAAGTGCAGCTGTACCTGGTTGGGTGCGATCTATTGAAGGACAAGAGACGTGATACAAAAGAGAAGGAAACAGAACAGGCACCTGACACAATAACACAGGGGAGAAGCTGAGCCTAAACCAGCTCCCCTGAGGGGGCAACAGTGACATAATGACAACAAATGCAAAGCCTGGAATCAAAGCTATACATTTAGAGCTCTCTTGTGCGTCCATTAATGATGCACTGCACAAACACACCTGCCTAGAAATACATTGAAATTGGGACTACCGGTATATGCAGAACGTTTAATTTTTTTTGTCAATTCTTCACACAATTCTCATTGTATCTTCTCAAATCCAAACTGCTGAGCTAAAACACTAAGATGTGTGTCACTTTCCAAATAGTTAGACTGTTTACTACAAATATGACTATTTGAAATGTTATGTTTAGGCTGTGGACAGATGGCTGGTGAAGAGGGATGGAGGAAACCTTCCGGTGGTCCAAACAAACATAGTAATTCAAGCCATGGCATCAATGAAAGCTTGCTTAACGGTAAGCCAGTCAAACTATACTGATCTGTCATACTTCTTAATATTACTGGGTTTGCTTTAATCATAGTCAAAAGATCAAATAATGATGAATTCTTCGGGTATTCAGTGCTATTCAAACTTTAAGTCCAACTTAAAACAGGTTGTTTTTATTTGATGTGATACAGAATATTCAAGGCTAATTCTTGTGTTGCTATATTCATGTCAGTTCTCCGGCAATATTCATGTTTTCAGGAGGAAGACTTTTTAAAAGTTACATCCACCAAGTGCAGTGAGCTTGAGAGCTACTTTAGAAGTACCCACATACCAGCTTACTTGAAGATGCACTGGTTTCCATACGGTGAGCTGTGGGCCAATTTTGGTCTGACATTTTACCATCAAAATAATGACACATACAACAAGGCAGAGAGGTATGCTATGTGGGTTAGCTTTGCCTAAAGAAAATACAAGATGTAACTAATTACATCTTATATTTCTTTCAAATTTTTTCTGTTAAAACTAAGCTCATTTTCAATAAGTAATGATGAATAATCTACGGTTACATATAAATAATCTGGATTTATAAATAAATCACTGAAATGACAAAATGTACCCTTTGTTATGTATTTGCAAACATCTTGTTTTAAGATTTTAACACACTATGAAATATCAATTTCTGAGGGGCCAGTCCAACAAGAGGATCGATCAGCTTCTTCGTGTAATGATACACTCCAAATGTAAAAGAGAACAATGTTTATTTTTAAACAGGTATGACTGTCCAAGGAATAAGGCACAGAATAATCCAAAACAAGGCAGAGGTCAGACCGGAATAGCAAATATATGGCTAAGGCACAATAGGGAAATCCACAGGCAGAATAATCCAAAACAAGGCAGAGGTCAGACCGGAATAGCAAAT